>LPNX010688956.1:3103-33009 GCA_001517045.1 Pseudotsuga menziesii | reverse complement strand
CACTTTTGCTATCAGCTGGTCGCTTGGACACTTGTCTTTGATCACACAATGTTCATCTTCCATGTAGACTCTGTAGCCTTTTTGTAACAACTGTCCAACGCTTAACAAATTATGTTTCAGACCTTCGACATGATAGATATCAGGGATGTACTTACTCTCCCCCTGTTTGGTTAGAATATCAACAGTGCCTTTTCCTAAGACAGTGACTTGGACATTGTTTCCAAGTGTAACATCAGTTTTAACTGAAGTGTCTAGATTGGAAAATAGATTTAAATTACCAGTCATATGGTTGCTGCATCCTGAGTCTAAGTACCATATGTCATGTGGACTTTCTTGAACAGCATTGCATTCAAGTGGAGATGTCGATGCCATTAACATTGCTCCTGTCGACATGTTGGTATTGGTCGACTGACTTGGGCTTTGCCTTCCTTGGTCATATTGCTTCTTCCTGCATTCATATGCATAATGACCAAACTTCTTACAGTAATGACATTGAATTTTTGATTTATCAAACCTCTGGCCATTTGGATGACTTGGGTTCTGGTTATCTCCTCTGCCACCGACATTTGCAGGACTTCTGCCTTGTCCTCCTCTTGAAGAACTTCTTCCTCTGCCTCTGAAGTTGTTTCTTCCCCTGCATCTACCATAGCTTATAGATGAATGTGCAACAAATGCACCTTCCAATGATGTCTGTGATCTACTGATTCTATGTTCATGATTGATGAGTGAAGCTTGCAACTCATCAATGGAAAATGTCGACATGTCTGTGTGTTCCTCTAAGGTCACAACCAAATTTTCAAATCTTGGGGGAAGACTTCTAAGAATTTTTTCAACAACCCTTTGGTCTGATACGGGTTCTCCATGAGATTTCAGTTGGTTTATCAACCCAACAACTCTGGTGTAGAATGTGTCTACATTATCTGAATCGTTCATGCACAGAGATTCAAAGTCTTTTCTCAGAATCTGCAGCTTGGATGTCTTTACCTTAGTCAAACCTTGATAGGCAGTCTCCAATGCATCCCATGCTTGCTTGGCATTAGTCGATGCTGCTATTCTTGGGAGTATGCTCTCATGCATAGCTTGATGTATGAAAAACAGAGCTTTTCCTTCTCTCTTCCTCTGTTCTCTCAAGGCATCTTTCTGAGCCTATGTGAGATTGTTATATGCTGTCATGTCTGCTGGTTCTGCATAACCATGCTGGACTATCTCCCAGACATCTTGTCCTCTGAATAAATCCTTCATTGTTAAAGACCAATATTCATAATTCTTTCCTGTAAAACTTGGAGGTTGTAATGAACCAGAAGTGGAAGCCATTTTTTAATTTAATTAACTTTCCTTAGAAAATTAAATTCCACTCTTTAAGACAAGATTTCTTTCCTAAAATCTTGGGCTGATATAAACCTTGTTCTGATATAACCTAGCTCTGATACCAGATAGCCAAAACCCAGCCGACTAAACTTGGGTTTAGGGCTCAGTCGATATTCAAATTTCAAATTTCAACTTTTACCTTTCACGCCGACCACTTTCCTTTTTCACCAGTCGGGTGAAACTTGTCTATGTCCGACTACACAAATTTACAAATTTTAGTCGGTCCTTCACTCGACCAAAATTACTTCGACTTACTTGTCCGACTGATTTTTAACTCGACCACTTTTACTCCGACCAAGTCGGACCTCCGACCAAGTTGGCTGCTTTAGTCGGCTGACCAACCGACCACTCAAGTCGGCTCTTCGACCACTCTAGTCGGCTCACTCTGGTCGAAATCTGCAGAATATGTTTCTTAGTCTAAGGACTTAAGAAATTACAAATGTTTTTCACCTGTGAGTAAAATGAAGTAAAATAGACACATTTACAAATCCAAATAACTTATGAGAAACATGTGCCAAATATGTAGGAAGACTTGAGTCGACCAATGTGCCATAAAACCTGGAACTTTCACGCAGTGAGAATTTTATGGGTTCTTGTTCTTTTACCTAACAGTAACTGTAAAAGACATTTACAGATGTAAATCTGGAAATATATGCGACCAAATAATCATGCATTCAACCACAAACTATTTCATATATTAACTATGCTGAAATAACAAAGTACTACAAACTTGTCGATTACAAACTGGTCGGTCCAGACTTGTCTGTCCAGACTCGTCGGTCTACAGAGCTTCAGCTCGTCAACTAAATTACATGCACAGAAGCTTGAGCTTCGAATTCTCTTTCTCACCCTGAGTTCCTCTACTAGCTGTCTCTGTGTTCCTGTGTTCTCTGATTTACAAAAATGCTTCTTCTATTTATAGGCAATTTGAAAATTGCTACTACATGGGCCGACTGACCTGCCATTAAAGACTGTAATAACTACTACCTAACAACTTAGCTTCAGAAATAAATTCGACTGGACTACAGAGCCGAATTGTGGACTTTCCCTTCTTGTCAGACTGACAGACAAGATTTCGACTTGTACGGTCTCTGACAAAGTCGGCTGGAAGTTGTGTACTGATCTGCGAGTAATTATGTTTCTCCAACAAAGAATGTACTGAGAGTTAGGGTCTGACTCCTGGATGAAGGACGGAAGATCTCTTGCTTCCAAGGTTGGGACGCCAGGAATATAATCGATCGAAATGGTGCCCTCATCAGGTGCAGGTAAACCCCACCCACGATAAGTAAAATGAAAAAAAAAAAAAAAACTCAGAAATTAGTAACTCAAGGTATTGATGTCTTTGTTATGTAAACAAAGTAGAGTGTATTCTTAAGCATTTTAGGAGTATATTCAATATCACATCACAAAGTAGAGTGTATTGTTAAGTATTTTAGGAGTATATTCAATGTCTTGCAAGCGAGATAAGTTAGATATATCAATAGTTTATGACTTAGCAGGGGCTAAGACCTCGTGAAACCCATCTTGATGAACCTCTATCTTAAGGCTGTCTACACGTCCAGCCTTGTCACAATAAACCAATGAGTAACCCCACCCAGCTTATTTTGAACCTAAGTACACCTAGAGTATAGCCCGGAGAATACCCTAGAAAATAGGGTATAGCCCAGAGTATAGTGATAGCTTATGTAAATCCACAATGACCCTAAAGGAATAAAAAAAACTATTTACCTTAAGAAAAAACTATTTCCCCAGATGCGGGTGCTAGTCATGTCCATATGGACACGAGGGAGTCTGACGTAGCCACCCCCCCCTCTCATGATCTCACCAGCTACCTCATCAATCCAGGTCTTCAATTCGATGGGGGATGTGGCCGCATTCAAACATGCAGATGGGACTTGGCCATCACTTCACAGCTTGGTCGCCATAACTCGCCAGCCTAGGCCAAAGCGCCATTCATTATGCTCGACGTTGAGTTTTGGGCTGATGCATTTGCATTTGCAGCTCCTGCTTCACCACCTTGCTTTGCTCTCAATCGTCGTCCTCCTCTGCTCTGGTTTGCTCTACATCTTATCCTTTCCGCCATGCCCAGGAGACAACGAGGTGTCCCCCGTAGAGGAAGTCAGGGCCGTGGCACTCAGGAGGATCGCCATATCCCTCTCTCACCTCAGGCCAGCGGAAATGACTTCGACCTGGAAATTTCTGAAGAAATGCGGTGGATTGTCAATGAATGGGAGGACGAATTGTCCGAGGCTTTCAGTGCGGCCAGAAGAAGAAGCCTGGAGAGAAGACGGAATTACTAGATTTTCAAGAATTTATTCATTAGACTGGTCCTTCATTTCAATCCTCTGGTTCCTCCCCCTCTGAACCTCTAGCTCGAATCCCCCCCTTGGTTCCCCAAGAATCTTCACCTACACCGTTTGCTCCTCCAAGCTCCTCTGTTGCCCCGGCCACCTCTCCTGTCTCTCCATCCTCCTCCATTCCCCCACCTCAATGTCGACCTCCACCCTCTCGGCGAGCAAGTTCTTGTCCAACCCTATCGTGGCAAAAAAAATTGTTTTGGTCCCCACCAAGAAGCCTCCTGCAAGTACAATGGACGAAGACAATCCCACTACAATGGACGAAGACAATCCCACCAGTGACGAGGAGATGACTACGTCCAACGACAATTCAGAGGCCAAGCCAGGCGAGCCTACACAGCCAGCTTCATCAGGATACAACTGCCCCATCATGGAGGAACCCTATTACAAACCTTGAACAGGGTTCGCCATGGCTATGTGTAGTTCTGCATGCCACTACTAGGTTTTTTTAACAGGTTTCGTCACGGCTACGTGTCGTTTTGCATGACATTACCAGGTTTTTTTTATTTTCACACTTTAACTTGTCTGCTCATAGTTTGGTTTCTCCAAGAACAAGGAAGGTTTTTGTTTATGTCCATCTTGGTGGCCGTTTTCCTTCTTAGAGGGAAGGTCCTGGTTTTGCGAAGCTATTGGATGTCATCATGAGCCTGTCTACTTCGTTGCCTTGTAAACTCCAATGTATCACTATTTAAACTCCTCGAGCAGATGTGCGTGATAAATGATTGAATAAAGAACCGTGGGCCGTGTCCAAAACGAAACCCGGGGAATACCTAATTTCTTAGTGACTTCAAATGACCAAAAAAGTACGGTATCGGCTATGACACACGATATGGGAGGCCTCATCTTGTTGAGATTGAGAAGAAGCTTTTCCAACTCTCCTCCCATGTTATCCACGGAGCGCACAAAATCGTTGAATCCAGCGGACCGATCGAAATCCAGAGGTAAACCATCAGATAGTTGAGCAGAGCGAATAAGAAGACCCAGATTACGGGCTTCCTTCTCAATGGGATCGTCTTGTTCAGCACTGTGAGAATGAGCTTTCTTGATCTGTTGGTGTCTGTGATGCGTGGTAACGGAGGTGACTATGACACCTTGGGAAGTCAGTTTCTTCGCAAACTGCATCATGGGAGTCATGTGACCCTGCGCCGGGTATGGAAATACAAGAGCATGCAAGTGTTCCGGATTGCAAGCCATCTAATTCTTGAGTCTTGGATTGTGCGTTATGGCATTCCATAGGTGCTGGGTAATTAATGCACCACTTTAATTGCTACAGGTATTGAAAGATAAGGTTTGGCTGGATCATATTATAGTAGCATAATTTCGTGGTATTATATTTTTATGTACGAAAATTAGGAGGGAATTTTTAAATTGCTTATATAATAAGATAATTTATCTATATTTTTGGTATATTATTATAAAATAAGAATTATTTCAAATTATTTTTTTTTAACTTTATAAATAGTTTACATTTCAAAAGTTTGAAGCTTTCAGATTTATAAAAGTTTAAAGCTTTAAGATTTTTAATATATATTCTGTTTTACTGTATTTATAACAAATATTATTAGATTAGTTTTATTTTAGATTTATTTTGCAATATAAAGTTTAGTAACTAGTTATCATATTATATTTTAATTAAGATAATATTTTTTTAAATATATTATAATAAATTGGTTTTATTTGTTTATAATTAAATTTTGGTGGTTTTAATTATTTAATATTATTATAATCAAATTTATAAATACATTATTAGATAAATTCTAGCTCTTATTGGGGGCTATTGGGAGCTATATATATAGACATTTTAATGTTTTCTTTGATTTTTTTGTATTAAGAGATATAAAATATATAATTTATTTGACGCCCAAAAAGACCTTTATGTCAAATTCCAACACTTCATGTAAATATTGAATGGTTTATCTCTAATTTAATATTTTTTAAACTTTGAATACTAAATTTTTTTAATTTATAAACAACCTACTCCTGTATTTTTTCTTTACTAAACTTTTTTATTATTATCTTCAGAACATCTCCTGGTAGAAAATTCCTTGTATTTAACCATCTTTTGCTCTTCAACAATCGTGTGATCTTGGTCTAATAACCACTTTTATTAACCCAGACAAAATGCACTCCAAAAGCGAGTAACAGCCTTCCGTGTCTGTAAAGATCTCTTATTACGTATCGACAATGTGATATTTGCTCAGCAGGATGTGTATAATTCCATGTATTTAATGGTCCTTTTTTCTTCATAGATGGTATGTTATTTGTCGCTTATGATTCTTTTTAGTGAGAGTGGAGAATTTAGTTTCTATTGAAATATTTTTGATCTCATTAAGTGTATCTCGGATACCTTAATCTCGTTACATTTGCAACGAAAGTTTAGGGTATAAATCCACATTTGGATCCTATGTTAGGCATTTTCAATTATATTTTTCACGATTCTAAATTCATAGGTGTTCTGCCGCTTCCTACGGCTCCCACTTGGAGGAATAGGGTGGAAAGATTTAACTCATGGATTATGAATGTGGTGATTTCCGATCATATGCCTATTTGTGTGTAGGCTCATTCAAATAGGGTTAAATATCCTATTAAATTTAATCCTATCACTCATGGAATGAAGAGGAAGCTTTTACATCTTTGGTTAAAGATGAGTGGACAGATGGTTTTATGATTCAACAAATTAAGGAAATTAAAATTGAAGTTATTTAATAAAAGAAGAACGCTACGGAACCTGGGATTGGAGAAACACGTTGGTTAGAGGGAAGGAATGAAGAGGATTACATCACTTAATGTACCCTTACTTTTTGAAGATTCAGGCCTAGATCACTTACTTAAGGTATCACAATAATTAACCTAAGCCCCCTCCCCCTATTTTAGGGACTTTACTGTAAGAAAAAATTTGAATTAAAATCTTGTTAAATTTAATCACTCATGGAATGAAGAGGAAGCTTTACATCTTTGGTTAAAGATGAGTGGAGAGATTTCATACATGTGTTTGATGGTTTTATGATGCAACAAATAGTTTACAAATTGAAGGAAAATAAAATTGAAGTTATCCGGTAAAAGAAAATGAAAAAATTTGAATTGAAACATGAGCTACTAAACATTGAGGAGCTACTAAATATTGAGGAGGAGATCCAGTTTACTTATATTAGAAACAGTTCAAGGATTTTTTCTGATTTGGAAAAATATCAGCTCAATCTTCTTGAGGCCCAAAAAACATGGATCCTAACGTTAGAAAGGAAACATGGAGATTGAAAATCAGGTTATGCTGCTATCACTGAGGGATCAAAACTCTGAGTTCTTTCATAAATATGACTGATCAACGAAGGAATATCAATACTTTTTGGGACATTTTGGATAGCAATGTGAATAAGGTCTCTTCACAAAAAGTTCTAGAATATGTTGTTGTTGCACACTTTGGTTCTCTTTTTTAGGATCAAGGAATGAATAATATTGGTTCTTAGATGCAGGTCATTCAATGCTTTCCTAGCTTATTTTCAAGTGAAAAAGGTTAAAGAATTGGGGATCTTGTATCTCTTAAGGAAATTGAAGATATATAAAACAATTTTGCAAAGTCAAAATTTCCAAGTCTCGATGGCTAGACTGTGGAGTTTTTTGACATTATTGGATGTCAACTACTGAAAAAGGTGGAAGAATCTGGAGTTAAGGGAAAGTTTCAAGAGCCATAAATGCCATTTTTATTGCACTTAATCCTAAAAGTGAAAATTGTGTCTCTTGTAATGGTTTCAGACCAATTTCCCTATGTAACTTGATCTACAAAATCATTGTAAAAGTTATTACAAATAGATTGAAGCCAAGGGTAGCATAATGCATGTCAAAAGAACAATTTGGCTTCTTAAAGAACATGCAAATTTTTGACACTATTGATATTGCATAGGAGAGTCTACATACTATAAAGGTCAAGAAGTTGGAAGCTTTGATACTGAAGATGGATCTAGTAAAGGAAAAGACAAAGTGAACTAGACCTTTTTAAGGTTATTCCTCTTGCAAATTGGGTTAAGTATAGAAATTACAAATTGGATCATGGAATGTGTGTCATCTACTAATTTTGTTGTTCTAGTAAATGGATCTCCTACCATGTTTTTTAAAAGTCATAGGGGCATTATACAAGGTTGCCCACTTTCATGGCTACTCTTTCTCATTATTGTAAAAGGATTGAGGAGGTTAATTGGATAGTCTAGAAGGGAAGGGAGAATCAAAGGGATAAAAATATCCTCACTTCATTATATTACTCATTTATTGTTTGTAGATGATGTGCTTCTTTTTGGAAATGGGTTGTGTAGGAATGGAGATCTTTTCATGAGATCTTTAAGTTATTTTAAGATGCTACTGGTATGGAGGTCAATATTCAAAATTTGAGTTTTATAATGAATGGGGTTGTTGAAGAAGCTATGGAATAGGTTCATGCATTTTTTCCTCTTTTTATAGAATCAATTGATACATGTTTTAATTATTTGAAATATTTTCTAAAGCCAAATAATTACTTAAAGTAAGATTGGTTGTGGATATTAAAAAAGATTTAAAAGAAAGTTGATAATTGGTGCTTCAGATGGGTTTGCCTAAAGGAAGAGTAATCTTAGTTAAATCTATTTTGGAAAACATTCCTATGTATTGGCTATCCTTAGCCAAAATTCCTAAATACATATTGATTTAAAAATACATATAAGATGATCAATTTTTATGGACAAGCAACAAATATAACAAGGGTCCATTAGTTAGGTGGGAAAAAAATCTACTCCAAAAAAGTTTGGGGTTGGGTATTGAAAAACATTTACTGGTTTGATTAAGCAATGGCTATGAAGAGCTTATGGAGAGGACTATTTTTAAAAGGATTATGGAGTGATCTCGACGGAGCCCAGAATGAAGGATGTTGATGTTGTTGTCGTCACTCGCGAAGGTGTGATGACTGGAGAATACAGCCCATTTCCACAAGTTCGGTTGGTTGGAAAGAAGAAAGTGCAATTTGATGTCAACACAGAGAAAGATACATTCTTTGAAGCATGGGATGAGATGCACAGAAATTCAGGTAAGTTACCTATTTATGAAATTCCCACTGCTTTTGATTCAACTTTGGAAGTAGGACCATCGCGACAGCATGGTACCTTACAAAACTTCTTTGAAAGTTGTTTGTCGCTGTTAAGAGACCTTGATGCTCTTGCTGAGAATGAGAATTTGTTGAATCGACCAAATAAGGGCGGAAGGACTCCGCAGTGAACTCTCTGCATAAGAAAACGACAGGGAAAGAGATGCGCATGAATATCCAGATTGGGGACTATGAGGTAGATTCGGTTATTCTGGATATAGGATCAGACATTAATATTCTGACAAAACAGACATGGAAAAATATTGGGAGCCCAACGCTAAGCTAGTCTATTGTGCAGCTGCGACTGGCTAACTAGGCCAGAGTAACGTCGATCGGGTGAGTTCCGCACCTTGCTCTAGAAGTTGAAGGGATGAAGACCTATGTCGATTTTGATGTTATTGAAGTTGTTGATGGCGAAGGCTCCTATCCCACATTGCTGGGGATTGGATGGGCCAATGATAGTATGGAAGTGATCAATTTTAAGAAGCGCATGATGACCTTTGAAAATCAAGACATCAGAGTCATTGCTCCGATGGATCCAAATGAAGGGTGAAGGTATGTTGAGCTAGTGAAGGACGAAGTTGTCAAAGGATGGGATCATGCATATAACATTTCAGAAGATTACATCTATCTGAATATCGATGGGGAAATTGGTTGGAATAGCGCTAGTTCTGCATCTTCTGACTCTGATGATGCTTTAGAGAACTAGCAGAATCGCATGCATGAGGTGTCGCTAAGAAAGTGTCGCTTGATTATGTAGTCACTGTGTCACGTTGTGACTGAAACTATTGAATTACCAGTCTATGAAGGACTTCCTGAGTTATCTGAGTTTCTATTGGAATTTGAAGATAAGGTGTTAGAACCACAGCGATTGTTGGCATTGGATGAAGTGTTGAAGGCCACTCCAACACGTTGGTGGGAGACCAATAATAATTCGATCACTAGATGGTCGCAGTGTAAAATATTGATGACATTTCACTTTGGAGATGCAGAAGTGTACCACAATGGAAGGTACGATGGTCGGAATAGTCCTGGTGATCATTTGATTGAGTGCCAGACCTTGTGGGCATCGAGACCAAAGGATGAGTGGGTCCATGCCTTTGTCCACATGTTGGATGAAATGTTGTGATCTTAGTATGCATCAGCTGAGTTGCGCAAAGAGATCACTACTTGGGAGGAACTGGCGGTTTTCTTTGCTCACACCTTCAATTTCGCAGATGCCAACCCAAATGTTCATAATGTGTTGCATCTCATCTGCAATGTTGTTTTGAAGGTAATTCTGGTGGCATACCCTGTGGATCCGCATGTGCATTGTCAGATGCAGGCAATGATGGAATACTACAATGTGTCACGAGGCCCAGATGATGATGACGATCTACGAAATATCAATATTATGGAAACAGAAGGGAGTCGAGTTGTCACAGCACCTGACGTACCAACGGATCTAATGAATCATCCATTAAAGATCAGGAAGGTCAACATTGGGATGGAGGAGAACCCAAAGTTTGAAAATGTTGGGGACTACTGGGATGAAGAGACCATGGCAAAGATCACAGATCTGTTGCATGAATTCCAATATTTGTTTCCTACCAATTTTTCTGAGATGAAGGGAATACTAGGAGATTTAGGAGAGATGAGGATTTCGTTGAAGCCAGATGCGAAACCAGTAAGGCAAAGGCCATATCACCTGAATCCATGATACAAGGAGAGGGTCAAACCTGAGCTCGACATAATGTATGCTGGAATAATTGAGCCAGTTCAAGAACCGGAATGGATCAGTCCTATGGTGGTCCAAGATAAGAAGACGGGTGAGGTTTGAATTTGCGTCAACGTGAGAAAATTAAATGATGCATGTATTCATGATCCATTTTTCAGCACCATTCACTGATGAGGTGCTATAAGGAGTGGGTGGTCAAGAAATGTATTCTTTCATGGATGGTTTTTCTGGCTATCACCATATCAGGATTGCAAAAGAGGATCGCCACAAGACAACATTCGTTACTGAATGGGGTTGTTTTCAGTATATCGTGATGTCATTTGGACCGAAGAATGAACCTGCAATATTTTCTCGGGTTGTTGTCACTGCATTCAAAGATTTTATTCAGAAGTTCTTGGAAGTTTATATGGATGACTAGACAGTTTATGGATTGATCAGGGACCATCTAGCAAACCTATGACTGATGCTAGAGAGATGTCGATAGCATCAGATCAAGCTGAACTCAAAGAAGTGTATTTTCTATGCACTGTTTGGAATGTTGTTGGGACACATTCTCTGCAAGCAAGGACTGGTGGTTGACCCCGCAAAGATTGCACTGATTTTGAGCTTACCGCCACCTACGAATGTAAAGACACTTAGAGCGACGTTGGGGCACACAGGGTATTATTGCAAGTTCTTACGAGGTTATTGTTGATGTATATGTAACTTTGGAATGTATTCACTTGTATTTCTTATGTATTGTAACTCCATGTTTATTCCAGGATGTATTTGTAATGTACTTGAGTCATGCCATGCCCTAATGTTCCGATCAGGAAGATCTATAATGTAAACAATTCATGTCAAGTCATTGTGGGTAACCCTCCTATTGTCTAAGGGTTAAATTCCCCGCAGTTCCAGGGCACTAGGGTTATTAGACTCTCCTAGAGAGGTTGGCCCTAGTAGGGTTTTAGTCATGTCGAGATTAGTATAAATAGAGAGCTAGCCTCTCTATTTAGTACACAACTTATACACACTCAAGTGTAGCGCATAGTTGAGGAAGGAGAAGACACTGGGGCTAGATAGAAAGAAGGTTACTTCTGTCGGGAGATCATCTTATTGTTTTGGGGTTTTGCTTTTGGTGCTGATTCTATCTCTGAGGAAGTTGCGGGGTTTTCTCCATTTATGGTTTCTTCGAGGAAAAACACTGTGTTCATTGTCTCTTGTGTTTGATTTCTGTGCTTGTTGTTCTCTCAGTTAAAGATCCTAATGTTATACTAGCTTAATGTTAAAAATCTAACATGGTATCAGAACTAACTTGAGAAGAAGACATTGTGTAGCTGTGGGAACTAGAGCTTCCTACTTTGTGGATCTCTCTCCACAGTTTTTCAGCAAAATAAGGTTGGAATAACTCTCCTCCTTAGGGCGCATCTTTCTGTCGAAGAAGAATCCAATTCTGAGGTTTTTCAGTTTTGGACCCGACACTACTGCCGAAAATTAGGGCTTTTCACAGAAGAGGAATTTTTCAGTTAGCCCAGGCCTGAATTGATCTCCTCCCTAAAATAGAAGTTAGGGATCAATTTCAAAGCAATTGGTTGGACAGAACTCCGAAAAATAAAAACCCTAATCTGCTTCTGAACTAGCACCGCAGAATTTCAGCTACAAATCCAGATCAGACATCTTGAACTGGTAAGATCTAAATATTTTGTATTTCCATTTGAGGTTCTCAGTTAAGATGTCTCATCATACCAAGCTTGATGAAAAGCTTGAGGGAGTTGATAACTTCCGAGCCTAGAAGTATAGGATCTCCCTGGTCCTGGAAGAGAATGAGCTGGACTCCTACATCAATGAGGAGGTTCTAGTTCCAGAGGGAGATGAGGCTAAGGAATTACACAAGAAGAAGATGGTTATGGCAAAGAGAATCATTGTTGATTCTATCAAGGATCATCTCATACCATAGGTGTCCTCCCTAAAGACACCTAAATCTATGTTTGATGCCCTAACCAAATTGTTTAAAGGGAAGAACATAAACCGGAAGATGACTCTAAGAAACCAGTTGAAGAATATGAAGATTCAGAATGCAGAAACCATCCAATCTTACTTCACAAGAGTTTCTCAAATCCAAGAACAGCTGGAAGGAGTAGATGAAGAAGTGGAAAATGTTGAGATTGTAATGACCACCTTGAATGGTCTCCCTAGATCATGGGACTCCTTTATTCAAGGGATATGTGCCAGAAACAAGTTAGTCAAGTTCAGCAAACTATGGGAAGAATGCTCTCAAGAAGAAGCTAGGATAGCATCCAGAGAAGAGAAGATGGGAAGTGAAGATCAAGCTCTCACAGTACATTCCAAGAAAACCAAAAGAAGTTCTCATCACTCCAGAGGTAAGCATTTTTCTAAAACTAACTCTAGAAAAGATTTCTATAGAGGCAGATGTTATACTTGTGATGAAGTAGGACACTTTGCAAAAGATTGTCCTAAAAGAAAAAATAAGAAAAAGGGCAATAAGAAAAGACATCATGCTCATGCTGCAAAGGATGATGAACCATCCAAGAAGAAAACTAGATATGAAAGTGAAGACTCTTCAAGTGATGAAGAATATGTCTTGATTTCTGCTGTCATGGGAAATATCTCACATGGAAGCAATGATTGGCTTATAGACAGTGGGGCTTCCAAGCATATAACAGGATTCAAAGAATCCTTTGTGAAACTTTCAGAACATGAATCACCTCACAAGGTGAAGCTTGGAGGTGACTACCAATATCCAATAAAAGGTAGTGGGGAATCTTCTTATAAACTTGACTCTGGAAAGTCTATGAGGATGCAAGATGTATTTTTTGTACCAGGACTCAAGAAGAACCTTCTCTCCATATCTGTATTAGATGCAAAAGGCATGAGGGTTGCATTCATAGATGGCCAAGTCATCATGTGGCCAAAGGGAAAGACTATTAATGATGCAGTAGTGATTGGGGAACAAGAAGGAGGTCTATACATATTGAATGGCCATCCATAACAAGCCTTGGTCCATGACACAATAGAGCCAAATGAACTTTGGCATAGAAGGCTTGCACATGTGCATTACAGAGCACTACCAATTGCAAGCAAAGTTGTTGAAGGTCTTCCATAAATTCAAGCAAAACATGATGGGGTCTGCAAAGGATGTGTGAAAGGAAAGAATACAAAGAAGACATTTCCAAGTAACGAAAGAAAAGAAAAAGGAATCTTGGAAACCATCCACTCTGATGTATGTGGTCCTATGTCATCAAGCTCACTAAGCGGGTATGTATACTATGTTTCTTTTATTGATGAATTTTCTAGGAAGACGTGGATTTACTTCATGAAGAACAAAGATGAAGTATTCAGCAAGTTCAAGGAATTCAAAGCCTTGATCGAGAATCACAGACAAGAAGATCAAGACCTTTCGATCAGATAATGGCATAGAATTCACATCTAATGAATTCAAAGAGTTATGCAAAGACTCAGGGACTAAGAGGGAGTTGTCCACTCCTTATAATCCACAACAGAATGGGATTGCAGAAAGGAAGAATAGAACTATCATGGAAGTTGCAAGAGCAATGCTTCATGATCAAGATCTTCCTATGCATCTTTGGGCGGAAGCTGCCAGAACATCAGTGTATGTACAGAACCGTACTCCACATAGAGTACTCGAGAACAAGACTCCTGAAGAAGTCTTCTCTGGCAAGAAACCAATAGTCAGCCATCTCAGAATATTCATCTGTCCTATGTACATACACATTCCAAACGAAAAGAAAACAAAATTATATCCTTCAGGAAAGAAGGGTATATTTGTGGGATACTCTGAAATCTTGAAGGCTTATAGAATATATTTCCCAGGATACAAGAAGATTGACATCAGCAGGGATGTGACATTTGATGAAGACACAGCTTACAACAAATCCAGAAAGAAACCTGCTGAAGAATCTAAAGAAGCATAAGCACCCAGAATTCATGATACAACCATGAATGAAGAAACTCAAGAAGAATATCGAGAGTTTGAAGAACCACAAAGACCTGTAGATCCACCTCCAGAGAAGAATCCTCATAAGAGGAAACCTGCTTGGGTACGAGAACTTATCCAAGGTGCGGAAAGATAGGGTGCTCCAGAAGAGAATCACAGAGAAAGAAAAAGGACCAGATCCTGCTCCGAGTATGTAGCATTACTATGTGATTTCATTGATAAAGAACCTTCCAGTTATGAGGAAGTGACAAAATGGAAAGAATGGAAGGATGCTATGATCAAAGAATATCAATTGATCATGAAGAATGATGTTTGATATATTGTCCCAAGACCAGAAGGGAAGTCAGTTGTAACTTCCAAATGGATCTACAAGATCAAGCATGCTGCAGACGGTAGCATAGAGAAATATAAAGCAAGATTTTTTGCTTGGGATTTCTCACAAAAAGAAGGAATAGATTATGAAGAAACCTTTGCAACTGTAGCCAAATACACTTCCATCAGATCAGTACTTGCCCTGGCTGCAGTGATGAAATGGAAGATACACCAAATGGATGTCAAGACTGCTTTCTTGAATGGTGTAGTGGAAGAGGAAGTGTATGTAGAACAGCCACTTGGTTTTGAGACACATGACAGAGAGTCCCATGTATACAGATTGAAGAAAGCCCTGTACTGTTTGAAACAGGCACCTAGGACTTGGTACGACAGAATTGACAGCTTTCTGTCCAGTTTGGGCTTTACCAAGAGTAAAGCAGATTCCAACCTTTACTACAAGGTTGAAGATGGCAACCCATTGATGCTCCTACTATATGTAGATGATCTGTTTGTGACAGGTATGGATGGGTTGATTACTGATACGAAGAGAAATCTTGCTGGCGAGTTCAAAATGAAGGACTTGGGTATGATGCATTATTTTCTAGGTATGGAGGTGTGGGAGAGTGCAGATGGAATCTCCCTTGGACAAGGGAAGTATGCAGTAGAGATCCTGAAAAGGTTTGGGATGATGGACTGCAAGGCTATGGCCACACCTATGGCATCGAACCTGAAGCTATTGAGTGATGCTTCATCAGAGTCGGTTGATGCTATGATGTATTGTCAGATGATTGGGTCCTTGATGTACCTAATGAACACTAGACCAGATATTTGCTTTGTTGTGAACACCTTAAGCCAGTTCTTGACAGATCTGAGACATGTTCACTTGATTACTGCAAAGCATATTCTAAGATACCTGAGAGGTACAGTTGATTATCAAGTATGATACGAATCAGAAGATTAACCTAGAGGGTTATGTTGATTCAGATTGGGTAGGTAATGCCATCGATAGGAAGAGCACTTCAGGATGTTGCTTCAGTATGGGATCAGGTGTGATCTCTTGGTTTAGCAAGAAGCAATCCTGTGTGGCACTAAGTACAGCTGAAGCAGAGTATGTCGCAGCTTGTTCAGCTAGTTGTGAGGCAGTATGGCTCAGGAAGCTACTGTATAATTTATTTGATCTCCAGCTGGATGCTACATATATACATTGTGACAACTAGAGTTGTGTGAAGTTGTCAGAGAACCCAGTGTTCCATGACAAGTCAAAGCATATCGAGATCAAGTATCACTATATCAGGGATATGGTGCAAAGGGGAGCAATGAAGCTTCAGTATATTGCGACGAACAATCAGATAGATGATGTGTTGATGAAGCCATTGGCCAGAGTGAAGTTTGAGTACTTCAGGGAAAAGCTTGGTGTTCTCCAGATCAAGGTCCCTTCCAAGGGGAAGTGACAAGTCTGGAAGCCATTCTGACGAGCAGGTCAGATGTAAGGGCTAGGCCATTCTATCATGGTGAGAGGATTGGTTCCTTCCATGTCAGATGTGAGTGCTGAGCCATTCTGATATGACTGTAGAATTGGTTCTTACATGATCAGATATAAGGGCTATTGCCATTCTTGGAATGGAGCTGCCTAGTGAATTACCAAGAATACTTGGTCTTGGACTGAGGGCCTTTCTTAGACGATTGTAAGATGTAGTATTACATGATCAAATGTGAGCACATGGCCATTCTGATGTGATTGAGGGATGTGTTCCCACTTGATCAGATATAAGGGTTGTTACCTTTCTGACAAGTAGGTTAGATGTGAGTGCCGACCATTCTGATGTAGGATTAGTTCCTACACAGATGTAAGGGCTACCACCTTTCTGACGAGGAGGTCAGATGTGAGTGCCGACCATTCTAATATAGGATGAGATCCTACATAGATGTAAGGACTACCGCCTTTCTGACGAGTAGGTCAAATGTGAGTGCCAGCCATTCTGATGTGACTGTAGGATGAGGTCCTACATGATCAGATGTAAGGGCTACTGCCTTTCTGATGAGGGGGTTAGATGTGAGTGCCAGGCATTCTGACGAGTAGGTCAGATGTAAGGGCTACTGCCATTCTTTGAATGGAGGCACCTGTTTAGTTACCAGGAACCCTCAGTATAGGACTGAGTGCCTTTCTGACAAGTCAAGGTCAGATGTAAGTGCTATGCCTTTCTGACGAGTCAAGGTCAGATGTGAGTACTGGCCATTCTGACGAGTAGGTCAGATGTAAGGGCTACTAAAGACCTATGAGGATGTAGGCATACACCCAGCATGAAAAATGGTTGGCTCTGTAGAACTTCCTATGACGAGAAGAATCATGAGATAGCACATATGATGATGACCCAGTGATGATCCAGATCCAGTTATGATGTCTTCAAGATGATCTACATCGAGTGATGATTCAGATCCAACAGTGATGATCCAAATTGAGCTATGATCCAAATCCAGTGATGATGACCCAGTGGTGATCCAGATCAAGTGATGATCCAGATCCAGTGATGGTGATCCAAATCAAGTGATGATCCAGATCCAGTGATGGTGACCCAGATCGAGTGATGATCCAGATCCAGTGATGATCCAAATCGAGTATGATCCAGTGATGATGACCTAGATCAAGCGATGATCTAGATCCAGATGAAGATGACTTGAATATGAAGATGACGAGAACTTTAGGATGACCCAGATGATACAGAGAAGAAGACTTGTGCTGAAAATTGTGTCGAAAGAATACCTTCCTAGTTAAGAGGGAGTGTTGACGTATATGTAACTTTGGAATGTATTCACTTGTATTTATTATGTATTGTAACCCGATGTTTATTCCGGGATGTATTTGTAATGTACTTGAGTCATGTCATGCCTCGATGTTCCGATCGAGAAGATCTATAATGTAAACAAGTCATGTCAAGTCATTGTGGGTAACCCTCCTATTGTCTAAGGGTTAAAGTCCCTACAGTTCCAGGGCACTAGAGTGATTAGGCTCTCCTAGAGAGGTCGGTCTTAGTATGGTTTTAGTCATGTCAGGATTAGTATAAATAGAGAGCTAGCCTCTCTATTTAGTAAACAACTTATACAGACTCAAGTGTAGCGCATAGTTGAGGAAGGAGAAGACACTGGGGATAGATAGAAAGAAGGTTACTGCTGTCGGGAGATCATCTTACTATTTTGGGGTTTTACTTTTGGTGTTGATTCTATCTCTGAGGAAGTTGCGGGGTTTTATCCATTTATGGTTTCCCCGAGGAAAAACACTGTGTTCATTGTCTCTTGTGTTTGATTGTTGTGCTTGTTGTTCTCTCAGTTAAAGATCCTAATGTTATACTAGCTTAATGTTAAAAATCTAACAGTTATGCTATGATCACAACTCCTATGGAGAGGTTTTCGAAGAAGGATGTAGTATTTGTATGGATTCAAGAGTGTCAAGAAATTTTTGATACGCTGAATGCCAAGATGGCTTCCGCACCAATCCTAGTTTTTCTGGATTGGAATAAGGAGTTCCATGTCCATGTGGATGCATCGTCTGTTACACTAGGAGTTGTGCTCATGCAATCAGGAGAAGGAGATCTTGATCACCTAATTGCTTTTGCTAGCCGAAATCTGTCATCTGCAGAGAAAAATTATATGATCATAGAAAGGGAAGGTCTGGAAATGGTATATGCACTGCAAAAATTTTGCCATTACCTATTGGGAGGTCATTTCAAGATGTTTATGGACCATTCTGCTTTGAAATACTTGGTCAGTAAGCCTGTGTTAGGGGGGAAGATATGTCGCTTGCTACTCCTCTTTCAGGAGTTTCAATTTGAGATAATTGTGAAGTCAAGTCGCTTGAATGTTGGCCCTGATCATTTATCCCAAATTGAGACAGGTGAGGAACCAAAAAACATTGAAGATGGACTGTCAGATGCACAGTTGTTTAGAGTTGACATGGTTGATGATTATTATGATCAAATAATTCAATTTTTGGAAATGGTAACTGCACCAGAGCACCTTACTACAAGTCAGAAGAATTTTTTGGTGGTTAAGGCCTCGGATTTCCAGTTGATCGCTAGACAGCTCTATAAACTAGGACCAGACGAGATTTTACGGTGGTGTGTCCTACAACATGAGCAAGGGAAGATATTGGTAGAGGCACATGCGGGAGTTGTTGGTGGACACTATGGAGGTCACGCTACCACTAGGAAGGTGTTTCACGCAGGGATTTGGTGGCCCACTCTTCATAATGATGTGACGGACTATGCATGGAGTTGCAACGTGTGTCAGAGAACTAGAAAACCATCAAGGAGGGATGAGATGTCATTGGTACCTTAGGTAACATTGCAACCATTTGATAAATGGGTTGTGGACTTTGTGGGACCAATCAACCCACCTAGGAAGTGATTTGGTGCGTGATACATAATTATAGCGACAGACTATTTGACAAGATGTGCGGAGGCCGCACCTATTGTAGATTGCACCGCTGCGATAGCAGTGAGGTTCTTGTTTGACAACATTGTTACTCGGTTCGAATGTCCAAGGATATTGATGAGTGACCAGGGGAGTCACTTCATCAATTGTACAGTCAGCGGAGTGACAAAGGAGCTCCATATACAGCATAAGAAGAGTACCATGTATCATCCACATGAAAATGGGACAGTAGAGGCATTCAACAAAGTGTTGGAGCATGCACTTACAAAGGTGTGTAATGCAAACCCCAATGACTGGGATTTGAACATTCCAGCAGTCTTATGGGAATATTACACCACTTGCAAGAGATTGACAGGACAGACACCATTCAAATTGGTGTATGGGTAAGAGGCATTCATGTCTATGGAGTACATTGTTTCGAGTTTTCCCATAGTGGTAGCGATAGGCATGGATGATGAAGCAGAATTAGAATAACGATTGGAGCATTTGGCATAGCTCGAGGAAGACTGCTTTGTCACATGTTTTCATCAAAGCGTTGAGAAGGATCGATAAAAATCTTGGCATGATCGACATATCAAGAACAAACAGTTTCAACAAGGAGACTTAGTGGTGTTGTACGACAGCAAGTTCATGAAGCATCCAGGTAAGTTACAGATGCATTGGCTAGGTCCATATCTCATTAATTCCTTTAGTTTAGGAGGTGCAGTACAACTGCAGCAGTTAGATGGTGTGATACTACCAAATCTAGTGAATGGTAGTAGGCTGAAGCCCTACAAGATGGGCCTAGGACCGCGCGATGAAAAGAGAGAGAGAGAGAGAGAGAGAGAAAGAGAGAGAGAGAGAGAGAGAGAGAGAGAGAGAAGGATGGATAGATAGAAGGATGGCATGCCATGAGGAAGAGGATGCACAAGTAGGAGAGTCGGTATCCAAGTTAGGGAGTCATGTTGCGATAGCCACAGGGTCACGACATAGTCAAATCAGTAATAAACGTAGACAGTTAAAGCAGTTAACTGGCAATACTTCTTGACGTGATGCATATTGATGGTAGATCCAATCGTTGGATTGATAGGATTGACAGCGGATTTAGGTAGTTAATGCATGATTTAGTCATGATGATCAGCATGATTTGGTCATGATGGTCGAAGGATCGATTTGGCACTATAAGAAGTGACCGAATGCAGTCGAAAGTCACCATTGTGAAAGACTAAGCAGAGTTGCATTGATTTAAGTGAGTTTCCAAGTGAAGTGAGGTTAGGCACCCGTTGAGTGTTGCGGGGCCCTGATACAGCATGCAGAGTGAACCAATCATAGTTGATATTTCAAGCGAAAGGGAATCACTAGTTGGCTAGTAACCATCAAGGAGTAAGTTGCAAGTATGCTGATAGGATCATCATCGGCGTCAAAGAAGAAGAGGGGGGGGCAGTATCCTAGCTCCCCATCGTCGAATAAGCAACAGACTAGATCATTTGCATGCACATAGGAAGAGATACTTGCACAAACAATCACATCAAGCTCAGGAGTGGTGGAATCAGTAGCTTGCATAGGCGTGTCGCCTGAGGATATCCCTGGGTATATACCTCCCTGTCAGCCTGGTGCGCAACCCAGGAAGCTCACTAAGAATCAGAAGTACCAAGTGAAGATGTCAATGATACCACAGGGCATGGTATGCACCATAGACATTGTGTCTGTACTGATGCAGATGAAGTATGATGACCATGATATGCTCGTATTGAAGGAAATTACGACGGATCCATCTGTGTCGATGGTAGCAGTAGGAGGCGGCCCAATAGTATGCATTCTGCACGACTGGGCATGCGGGTTAAATAGAGCAGGACTATTGGGACTGATTAACATGTCACATTTTGGGCGGTTAAACGAGGAAAATGCATGCATGAAGCAACTCCTGGCATGCTTCCATGGAGGGATTTTATGGTTGGATAAACCAGTCACAGTGATGGTTGCATTCATTTCAGATATTACAGGGCTACCTAAAGATGGGCTAGACCCCTCACATTACTTCAGAGGGAAAGATAACGACAAGAGGCTCGGGGCGAAGTTGAAGAAGAGCTATGCTTTACAGCGCGACGGTCGAGCGTACTGGATTGACAACATCAACGATCAAGTAGTGCGCATCAGAGCAAGGATCTTGGCTAGAAAAGTAGTCAGGAAGAACCAACCCATCTAATGTAACTCAGGGGGTCATTGCATGTGTAGAGCAGTGCATGAAAGGAGTACAAATGAACTGGTCGTTGTTTTTACTGAACCAGTTAATGGAGGATGTCGTGGCAGTCCAGGCGAGAGAGCGGTCGTTTACATAAAGTTGGCTACTGATTTTGATTGCACTAGTGGCTTGAATGGAGCTAGATGATTATCAAGGCATGGATGTCGATGCAATAAAAGTATGTAAGGGAGCATGCTACCAGAACCTCTGGTGGGTAAAGGAAGCTGACAGATTGAAGGACTACGCTATTCAATTTTGGATCTATTGGGAGGCGCTGCAGGCAGGAGCTGTGAAAGTTCCATGATTATTCAAAGAAGTTGTGATGAAATATCAAAGGATTGCTTGGTTTTCAGTTGGCCCACACGCCGTTCATGTGAAAGCGCAGCGTGACCTGGATAAGCAGAGGCTACTGACACCATATAAGTTCTCTGATGCGGAGTTGGAGACGATTGTTGATGATTGGACTGCATCATGGAGAGAACTGATAAGACTAGAAGAAGTATCATCGGGCCCACCAACGGATGGACCAGTTGATCTCGTGCATAAGGATGGCCAGCTGAGTCACCATGATTCAGATCAAGAGTCGCCACGCACCCCAATGAACTCAGAGGTAGAGCGCAATTTTAAGGAATCCATAACAAAGATGAGACATGAACAGGGTGCGATAAGTAGTGCAACTCCAAGGATGGAAGCACAGCTGAACCGGCTTATTGAGGCCATAACAAATGCAATGGATGTGGTAGCCAAAGCAATGAAGAAGCAAGCAACATAAGGATTTAGTGAGGTAAATACTAGACTCGATTCTTTATATGACATAGTATTGAAGAAGGCACCAGAGGTAGCGACTGTGCGAAACTTTGGCTCAATCAACACTAGGGAATGGGTTTGGAATGTACAAATTCCCTTGACTACGATTGAGACCAACAACAAAGATATAAATGCCTCCCTACATCAGTTACAGGACTTGTCCATTGACATCAACGTGCTGTCCACACAAATGTTGGTACATATCCAAAGAGTCATCAATCAAGAGTTGGCAGACAGAGAACAGAGTATCAGCAGTTAGTTTTTGCGATCGCAAGAGAAAGAGGTAGAAGCACAGAGAGAGGTCGAAGCATTGAAGAAGTAACAAGAGGAGTTGAGGGCCAAGAGTGCC
Source organism: Pseudotsuga menziesii (assembly GCA_001517045.1). NCBI lineage: Eukaryota > Viridiplantae > Streptophyta > Pinopsida > Pinales > Pinaceae > Pseudotsuga > Pseudotsuga menziesii. The sequence goes on along the minus strand of LPNX010688956.1, from coordinate 10,391 downwards.
AAGGAGATTGAGGAGTTGATAAAGGAACAAGATCGACTAGTATTCGAGAAGGCACAACTTTGGGACTGCAGGGTGCAGTTGGGGAACGCAATTTCTGTAGTCTATGAACGAGTACCGAGATATGTTGCATACGAGGACCTAGAGGACAAGGTGCAGCTTCTCGAGATGGTGATGGTGCAATTGGAGCATGACAACAACATTTTTAATGCTATGGTGCGTCTAGACACACCACCTAAACAAGTAGGCAAGAGGAAAAGCGCCATAAAGGATGCGGTGACATGACTAGAGGATATGGAGCAGGAAGCGAAGAAGGTCACTGAAGAGACTACGCAATTTTGGGGCAGTGTAGTCCAAGATGAGTAATTAGAGAAACTGACCAAGCAGTTGTAGGAGAAAGAAGGGCCATTGGCAACACTGAGTAAATTGTTGAGAACGTTGCCACCATTCATTCAGATCACTAAGTCTATGGAGCTGAAGGAGTTGCAGCAGCACGTGAAGATTCAAAATGCACATCCGGAATCCGTAACCCGCAATTGCGGAAGGAATGAATTCCCACAAATTACAGAAATGGAAATGCAAAAACTACAATGAGGAAAGGTATGTTGCGGAGAGATTGTTGCATAAAGGAAACCGCGAAAGTTCACGACTGGTAAATTAAACAAAGTTAAAAATGATTAATAAAGAAGTAATTTCGAATTAGTTTATCTATCCGTGAAGAGTCACGATGAAGATAGGTGACTGTCAAATGAAGAGATATGTTTGAAGGTATATAAACAATGGTTTAAACATTCAAATAAGCATCTTTGAACATTCAATTGACAGATTGATTGATGTAGAACAGTCAGAGATCAAATTATCATATAAGGGAGGTAGGGAGGTGCTAGGGCAGGAAATAGGCCTGCAATGTGGATCGTAGCCTCCTTCCAATGGTAGTTGGTAAATAGGGTGTCACAGCATCCTTTCAGTAGTAGCTGATAAAATAGGGGGTAGTAGCTTCCTTTCAGTAGTAGCTGATAAAATAGGGGGTAGTAGCTTCCTTCCAGTAGTTTCTAGTAAATATGGTGTAATACCATCCGTGTATGTAGTAGCAAGAAAAAAACTATTTGTAAATATAATTTTGCAGTAATAGGAACTTCGAAGTATTGGTGGTTTACCCAATTGGGCTTCCACGATAAATTTGTGTTATGTGTGTTCTTGTTGATCATGTGTTTTAACGAATAAATTAAAAGTGGTTTAGATTGTTAAAAAGTTATCAATACTAATTCCCCCCCCCCTCTCATTATTGTCCAATATTCCCACAGGATGATTCAATCATGTCAAGCTTAGACTATTGGAAAAGAAATAAGAATTGGGAACATAGATCTAGCTAAAAAGGATCATGAGAAACATATACAATGGGTTAGGCAAGATTAATAAGATCTCTATATAACACTCATTTTATTTCATGTAATATTTTTGTTTAGTTAATAGTGACATTTGCTTGTGTTCTCTAGATATGAGCATGTAGGTTGTTGATGAGTGATTTTAAGCATGGTTGTCTTTGGAAATAATAATTAGATTCTAAGCATGGTTGTATTTAGATATTATTGTTTTTTCTTAGAATTATAGATGATGTAATATTGGTGTTAATATTGATCCTTTACCCAATTATTAAAGGGTTCTAGCTCAATGGAAGAACTCCTACCTTTCAAGCAGGAGGTTGGTGGCTCAATTCTTTTGTGCCCTAATGATATTGCAATATTGGAATTGTTAATAAAATATATTTTATTATGATTTATTATGGTTATAGGGGGGGTCAAAGCATTTTTGTATGTTCCTATAAGGGGGATTCTAAACCACCTTCATATATCACAATGAATTAGGGGGTTCAAAACTTCCCTTGTATGTTACAACAAGGGGGGTTCAAAACACCCCCTGTAGGTTTATATGAGAGGGGTTCATAACCACCCCCAAATTTTTGTAAGATGTAGTTTTAAAGGGGGGTTTGAACCGCACCTGTAGGTTTCTACGAGGGGGGTTTCGAAGCTCCCCCGTAGGTACCTACGAGGGGGGTTTATAACTGCCCCAAAAGGTTTGCTATAAGGAGTTTTAGGGGGGTTTTAAACCACCCCCAAAAATCACTTTTAGCATCGGTTTTGATGTCTTCCAGAATCTTCCTTAAAAGTACAAACTTTTAGCATCGGTGCTATTAGGGGCGGCTTTGTTAAGAACACCTCCAAAAGTTTGTAAGAAGAAGTTTTATGGGGGGTTTGTAACCGCAATTGTAGGTCCTATGAGGGGGGTTTGTAACCGCCCCTATATATCCTATGAGGGGGCTTTGTAACCACCATCGTATGTACCTACAAGGCAGGTTTGTAACCAACCCCAAAGGTTTGTAATAAGGACTTTTAGGGGGGGCTTGGAACTAACCCCATAGGTGTCTACAAGGGGGGTTTAGAACCTACCTTACAAGTCACTTTTGCGGGGGTTTAAAACCACCCCATAAAGTCACTTTAGGGGTGGTTTTGATCTCTTCCAAAACCTCCCCTAAATACCAAACTTTTAGCATTGGTGCTATTAGGGGTGGTTTTGCAAATACCGCCTCCAAAACCAAAACCACCCCCAAAAGTGACTTTTGGAGGAGGAAGACGACCCCCCCTGAAAGTCAAATTTGTTGTAGTGACGTGACATAAACATTCTCAAGTCTAAGGGTACTCATGCAGTGGAAGGATCAACTGTTTCAAGCGACAAGTTTTTGAATCCTTTGAAAATAAAGAAAGTAAATATTGGTTCTCTTGAGAACCCAAAATTTGTCAATATTGGAGACTACTAGGATGACTAGACCATAGGAAATATTACTAACTTATTGCATGAATTCTAGGATCTATTCCCCACAAAATTTTCATAAATGAAGGGAGTTGTTGGTGATATTGGAGAAATGAATATTCCCCTGAAACCCGATGTCAAACCCATCAAATAGTGACCATGCAGACTCAATCCAAGATATAAAGAAAAATTCAAGATAGAGTTAGATAGAATGCTAGATGTGGGAATTATAGAACCTGTCTAGGAATCTGAAAGGATTAGTCCTGGGTAGTACAAGACAAGAAAACTAGTGAAGTCTGTATCTGTGTCGACCTGAGGAAGTTGAATGATGACTACCTACATGATCTATTTCTGACCCCATTTACAGATGAAGTGTTGGATAGCATTGAAGGACAAGAAGTATATTCATTTACTGATGGATTCTCTGGTTACCATGCAATCAGAATTGCAAAGGAATATTGGTACAAAATGACCTTTGCGACAGAATGGGGATTCTTCCAGTATACGGTAATTCCTTTTGGACTCAAGAATGATCCCGCTATTTTTTCTAGAATAGTTGTAGTTTTTTTAAAGCTTTCATCCATAAATTCATTAGAGTATACTTTGATTATTGGGTAGTATTCGGGATAGTAAAATATCACATTAAGAGTCTCAGAATGATGCTCGACCAGTGTTGATGGTTCCATATTTCCCTTAATTTAAAGAAGTGCACTTTTTGCGCCCCTTTTGGAATTTTGTTGGGTCATGTTGTTTGTTGCAATGGTATATTAATGGATCCTACCAATATTATGATTATTGTCGACCTACCACCATCCTAGAGAGTGAAACAGTTGAGAACTACTTTGGGACATACAGGGTACTATCAAAAATTCATCAAAGGATATGTAGAGGTTACAGCCCCTATGGAAAAATTGTTGAAGAAAGATGTCAAGTTTCAATGGAGTGAGAAATGTCAAGAGAGTTTGGATGTTCTTAAAAACAAGATGGTTACAACACCTATATTATTATTTCCATACTAGAAGAAAGAGTTTCATGTACATGTTGATGCATCATTTGTCATGTTGGAAGTTGTACTTGCCCAACCATGTGAGGGTTCTATTGATCAGCCTGTTGCATTTTCTAGTAGAAAATTGTTGACGATAGAAAATAAATATACCACTACTGAAAGAGAATGACTTGTTATGGTATATGCTCTCCAAAATTTTCAACATTATCTGCTAGGAGAACACTTCAAAATGTATACAGACCATTCTGCATTGAAGTATTTGGTCAATAAACCAGTGTTGGGGGGGAATATTTGTCGATGGATTCTCCTATTCCAAGAATTTGATTTTGAAATTTTGTCAAACTGGGTCGACTAAATTTAGGACCAGACCATCTATCAAGGTTAGAAAGTGGAGAAGAGCATGTGAGTCTTAATGATAATCTTCCTGATGCACAACAATTTGTAGTTAATATTATTGATGATCATTACCTAGATATTGTAGATTTCTTAGCTACGGGATATGCACCAAAAGGATTTAGTACAACAAAGAGGAAGCAATTAGTTGTAAAAGCTACAGATTTCCAGTTGATCGCTGGATAATTATAGAAGATGGGACCAGATGAAATTAGTTGTCATTGTCTTGGAACATGAGCGGCCAATGGTATTGAATGAAGCATGTGCTAGTGTTGTAGGAGGTCACTATGCAGGAAAAGCAACAGTGCACAATATATTACAACTAGGATTGTGGTGCATGCAGATGCTAGAGATTATTGTTGCAATTGTGATATCTATCGAATAATTGGGAAACCATTGTGACAAGATGAGATGTCACTGGTACCAAAAGTGACTTCACAGGAATTTGATAAATGGGCAGTTGATTTTGTGGGTCCTATTAACCCACCAGGAAAACAGACAAGTGCACGTTACATTATCATCACGACAAACTATTGGAAATTGTGAAACTTCAGAAGTTATTCTTATTGTACTTGTATTATACTTCCTTGTACCTCCTATGAGGTTGCATACTAGTGTAATTACTCATGTAAATCCTAGAAAGAATAATGTAAACCCTGGGGAAAGAATACACAAGAAAAAAGAATAAAAATAAAATTATTTTATATTTCCCAAAGGTAGGTCAGACCCAGTCATTTTTCACTTGGAAAATCAGTATAAATAGGAGGCGCCCCTCCTCATTGTTTCATTCATTCACGGTAAGTCGCTTAGATAGAAAAGGTGCTCTATTGCAGTATAAGAGAGTAGTTTTCTGGGTTTGTATCTTGGAGGGGAATTTTCTCTCTCTCTTCTTCTCTCTTTTCTCAAGAGTCATCATCTCTATACTAAGGTTTACTGGGTTTTTCTCGATTGGGTTTCCTAGGATAAATTCTTTTGTTCCTAATTTGTGTGCTTTGTATTTCTTCTAGAGATCCTTTTGTTTATTTGCAAATAATATATATTGTTATATTCTTGTAAAAACTAACATGGTATCAAAGCAGTTCTAGAAGACTCCATTGCTGGAAGCTAGGGTTTGACCTTCCAAGGCCTTCCCTCATCTCTTTAGCAGAAAAAGTGTTGTGGAAACTTCACTCTAGAGGAGGCACATCTTTTGGTGAAATAAAAACCAAAATTCAAGAAGTTTCAATTTTTTTACTGCGGGGCACTATGGGAAGAATCTAGGGAATCAAGTTCCAGAAGCTTCCCACCATTGTTTTGGCTCAACCTCACCTTTCCTACTAGGGTTTCTTGTTTAAACCTGCAAACAAGATAATTGGAATGAAGGTTGAAGATCATCTTGGGGATACAAACTTCATAACTTGGGAGCCTAGGGTTCTTCTCATCCTAGAAGAAAATAATCTCTTGAATTTTGTATATGAGAAAGTTCCAGAACCAGAAGCGGAAGAAACCAAGTCCTAGTGGAGGAAGTGTGATGCGAAATCAAGAAGGATTTTGTTGGACTCAGTCAAAGATCACTTGGTTCTACAAATATCAGAAAAGAAGACAACTAGGAATATGTTCAAAACCTTGAAGAACTTATTTGAACACGGTAGAATCAATGTGACCCTCACATTGAGGAACAAACTGTCAAATATGAAGATGACTAAGTCTAAAACTATTGCCTCATTTTTCATGAGGATCACCGAACTTCATGACAAGTTAAGGTCCAGAGGAGACAACATTGAAGAAAAGGAGCTTGTCATGAACTCTCTAAATGGTCCTCCATCATATTTGGATTCCTTCATCCAAACCATAAGCTATCGAACCAAATTTCCCAAATTTGACAAGTTATGGGTAGACTGCACTCAGGAAGAGACTGGAATTGTAGGAAGCAAAGACTCCATGGTCCTCAAGTTGAGGAGAATCAAGCCTTCATCACTCATGCCATGAAAGGTAAGGGAAAAGTAAGGAAGTTTCACAAATAGAATAATCAATATAGGAGACCAATTTCTTCTCCATATCAAATGGAAAAGAACAAGGAACTGTCACGCATATAGTCACTACTACATTTTGACCAAAAATCCGACGGCCTTCATGTCGGATTTTCGACACTTCTCTGTCGCATGTACGATACTATGATTTTTTTTAAGCGTCGGAAACTTGGCGTCAGTTATCCGACATCTCTCGAAACCGTCACTTAAGCGACACCTCAGTTTACTGTCAGTTAAATGTAAAGCGTCGGTTAAGCGACCTCTGTTCTTCGACGGTAGTGAAATTTTTTAAGAAAATAATCTACAGTCCGTCGGTTAAGCGACGGCTAGGGACTGGACGCGTCGGTTAAGTGACAATTTTAACCGACGGATAAGCGACATCTGTCAATTTTTAAAAAAAAAAAATTTACAGTCCGTCGGTTAAGCGACGGCTAGGGACTGGAAGCGTCGGATAAGCGACAGTGTTAACCGTCGCTTAAGCGACGGCAGGCAATTTTTTTTTTTTTTAAATAATATCCTAATATACATCTAATATCCTCTAACAGCAGTTCTCATCTGCTCCTCTCACCTTTGTCAGCACCTACAACGATTCAATGGCGTCTTTGAATTATGTTATAATGTTGCACCCAACCCTCCATGCAGTACTTAAACCGCTCTCTTATTATTTGGATCGATGTTTCTATCTGATACCCTTTTCCTTTACAAATTTCATGTATTTATCGAGCTAATACGAAAACAACAGGAAACTTAACAATATAATCACCACAATCTCCTTGCCTGCCTTTCAGATTCAAGCAAAGGATGTCACTGTCATGTCACACTCTTTGATAGGTCCTTTTGCTCTAGTATGGGCAACGGTTTGGCTCTTCCAGAGTTATATATATATATACACACACCATCTCGTAAAGGGAAATAAGAATGGTCTGGCTTTGCTGTAAAAAATAGTGAAGAACAAAGAGCGCTTTCCTATTCTAGAAAAATTGTGTTGATAGTTCTTGTATCGGCTCTGTGGAAGAAGACAACGATTTCAGAGAACTGTGTGATTAAGGTTTAGAGGAATTGTATGAGACACTAC
>LPNX010688943.1:4232-23601 GCA_001517045.1 Pseudotsuga menziesii | reverse complement strand
TTGTAATTTCCACTTTTTTTTGTAATTTCTAGCCCTCATTGCCTGCTGTTTCCATTCAATGGTAGTTTTATACACCTTCCCCAAAAGTCATGATCAGTATTCCATGTGCATTCAACATCAATTGCTCACATATAAACATACATGCTAGACTCCTCTTTCTTATGATATCACCACTGCATATTTCTGGGCAAGAATATTGCATTCTCAGTCAGCCACAGTGCATCCCTTGTCCATCATCTTTGGGTTTTACTGTTGTTATTTTAAGCCTTCATCACATAAACTCATCATTAAATTCATTATAAAAAAGGCATTTAAAGCACCTTTCTGTAGGTTTCAGTTGCTGATCAGGAAATCTTGTAATATGCTTCTCTTGAGTATGCATCAAAGGAGGCCTAAAATGATGCCAAAACCAACCCTGGGCCATGACAAAGACCTGTTGTTGCATGAAAGTGGCAGATTTAGAAAATGTGTCAGTCTTCAAAGCCTTCTGTTGTTGGCTGCAACCAAAAGATTTCCATGCACTTGGTCTATAGTCTCTTCGATCATTTTGTGTTTGTTCTGTATAAGCTCTGCCCATTGTTCAATATCCAAAAGATTATTAATGGCATGGGCATTAGCTCTCTGAACTGTACAAGAATCTATATTAACACATCCCACTATGGATGGAATATATAGTCAGAGGCTGTAGGTGTCGCCCACACTCTGGAGTTGCCAATAACGCAGAGAAAAGTAATGCTGCTCCTTCCTTTAACTCTAACGAAAGAGACAATGTCAATTTTTTTATAGGTTTTCTATAGGATTTGTTTCAGTGTCTGCAATGTCAACACCTTTGGAGGATTCTTTTAAATGACAATTTGATTAGTACATCAATTAGAGGCTGTTATTTCTGAGACCATACCCTGAGCTTGTCTGCTAATGGTTAGTACAGACTTTCTGTTTGATGTAGCTGTAACAGAGGTTAAGATATTTCTCAACTTCTTGTCTTGTGTTTGCAGACGCTTGATGTTTTCCATGATGGCTCAAGAGATCTATATAGTTATCCAAAAACAGTGGTGCCTTCTCATTCCATATCATACCTTTCCTAATCACAAAAGAGGATAAAAAAAAAATCACATTCAGGTCATTTGCATAGAGAGTCGTGCCATTTGGGTTGAAGAACACCCAGCAGTGTTTTCAAGAATAGGTGTGAGTCTTATGGCTACCTAGTCCATCACTAATCCCTGAAATCAATGCACTCAATGCTTTTAGAACTCCCAAAGTTGCTTCTCTGGCCATGGAACGTGAACTTAGTCCCAACATAGCATCATCCCTTAAACCACCAGCCAATTTTGCCAGTTCAGAAATTGAGAGTTCACTATGAAAAGATGTCATGCTGGCAAGCTTCTTCAGCATTTCTACTGTGAATGAGTACGCCTTATCTGCCCATATCTCTTTTGCTAGAAGTTTACATATGTTTTGAATCTTGAATGCACATCTTCTATTGGCTAATGTACTGTATACTAGGACTTAGTTTTGTAAAGTGGTTGTCTATTACATAAATACAATTTAGAATAGTTAAGAATTAAACAGAACAGGACTTCAATACTCCTTTTTAGTATGTCCTTTGCACTTGTAGTAGTTACAAAATGGAACTTTGTTTTGTGACATGCTGTCTTGGGGTCAGCCTTTTGCTGCTCCGTACCTTTGTAGAACTTCATGTATCTTTTGAAGTGGCCTTTGTGGTCATTGGCTTGGAATTCATGCCAAGATTCTGCAGCTTTCTTTGGTTGCTTTTAGCTTCAGCCAACTTGGTTTTGGGAAGGTATCTTCCAGAGTTGTTATGTCTTAACATTTTGAGTTCTTTTTGAATTGCAGTGATCAGACTGCCAATGAACTATCACCAAATTCAGGGGCAGATTGTTTTTCACCTTTTTTTATTACCTTGCTTGTATGCATATCATTTTTCCTTGGCTTATGGTTGGATCGAGTACCACTGGAACCCAACATCTTCACTCTTTTGTGTAGTTATGTAATTTCCCTGTAGCTGGGTGGAAAAACTTGTATTAGGAGCCAATATGGTGTTATATTTCAGAAGTAAGGCATACTTTGTTCCGAGATAAATTAATTTCTCAGTACAGTGTGATTTGTCCACTTTTAACTATATATTTACTTAGATTCCGAGACTTGTTCATTTTTCAGTTCTCTGTGATTTCATGTTAAACTTTACTCGTAGAATCAGAGGTTTAATTTATTTTTAGGTACTGACAGAAAAGTCTGCTGCTATATTAAAAGGGTTTGTCAATCCGGCCCAGAAGAAATCGGAAAAAGAAACTTCAATTTATTTGTTCTTATATATTGTGAGATTTAATATAGAATACAAAAAAGTATTTCTAGGATTTTTGAGATGAAGCGTTACAGTTTTGATCTTTAAAAAGTTGTACTTTACAATATATTTAATTTTTAATTATATTCTAAAACGTTTGTAATAAGATTGTCTTTTTTTCAAAAGAACAAAATTTATAAATTACCCCTCTCTATGAGCACTCGAGTTGCTCTAAACTACTGTAGGTTTATAATTGCCCCCGCAATACGTAGTAGAATCAATTTGAGAACCGTGGCAGGTTCACCAATCTACAGGTAACATTTCAGGTTTCGTTTGCATGCTGTAGGTGTATTGAAGATAATCCAGGTAATTTTTTTTTTAAAAAATTTCAAAACCCGTCGATACAGCGACGGAAATCCCACCAACCCATCGATACAGCGACGGAAAAAAACACCAACCCGTCGATACAGCGACGGAAAAAAACACCAACCCGTCGAAACAGCGACGGAAAAAAACACCAACCGTCGATATAGTGACGATAAAGCGTGGATATAGCGACGATGAGGCATGGATAAAGAGACGACAGGCGACGATGGGCCGTGGATACATCGACGATGAGGCGTGGATATAGCGACGGCTTAAGCATATAACGAAATCTAGAAAATTGTCGCTCTTGCGACAGAAATTAGGGGTCGTCGCTATTGCGACGAAAAATTTTCCACGAAACAAAAAACACTTAAACGTGGCAATATCCATGCTTTTCCGTGGATATTGCCACGTTTTTCCGTGGCAAAATTGATCACTTGTACTAGTGTCGAATATACTACCTTGAAACCAACAAATATAAATATCACAAAAATCCCAAGATATAAAGAAAGAGAATCACTGGTTATGCACGTAGAGCAAGTATCTAGGAACATTGGTGAACATGGCCGACTACAAAGCTTAGTGGAAACTTTCACAGGACAAGTTGCTAGATGGCGGGATACCCATCAGTCAAGACTGCAGACATGGACAACAACTTCGACATATTTTGTAGAAAGATTCAGAGGAAAGAAGTTAACCAACTAGGCTCAGATACCTATATTTACCCAAGGACAAGATCCAGAAAACCACATAGAAACATGTGAAAAAAGAATGGAGAAGAATTGGATATAAAGATGAGCGAACATGGCCACACCTATTCCCATCAACACTCTCCGACTTACCAAACAAATGGTACAAAATGGAAGAAGCTCGAGCTGAAACATTCCTATGCCATGAACTCAAAGATAATTTTATCAAAGATTTCAACTTTGTACCCCAAAATGAGAATTTGGTTGAAACAACAAAACAGATCAAAGCATTTATACAACCAACAAAAAACAAAACCCTAAAACATGACCGACCGACAACAAAATGCAATAATATACAAACCGGGACAATTCCACAGTCAACAAGACTACAAATGGAAAATGAAAAATCAGAAGGGAAAAGCTTTAGATGGAAATCAAACCATGCCGAAACAACAAAACCAATTTACACAGTATTCAAAGTCGAGACAGCAGACAAGACATCAACCGAATGATTGCAGCAGACTTTCGTGCTACATGTTCATAGTTTAAAGAAGGGAGTTGACTAATAGATGAGACAAAAGCCCTTGAATGGTTAGACGCTAAAGTGAAAATCAAAGAAGCCGACATATCAAATGATGATCGACCAACAATAACAAAAATTGGAGACTACTGGATTGAGGCAGAGACCTTAGAGATAGTAAACCTACTAAAAGAATTTCAGGATGTATTTGCTAGAGACTATAAGGATCTCAAAGGTATAGTACATGAAATGGTTGAAATGAAGATCGACATTAAACTTGATGTTCGACCTGTAAAGAAAATACCATATAAACTAGCTCATAAATACAAAAGGATAGTCAAGAAAGAGATTGATAACATGCTTGCAGCAAGAATTATCTACCCTATTGACCAATCAGAATGGGAAAGTCCAATGGTGGTTCAACCAAAGAAACATGATCCAACCAAGCTAAGGATTTGTTACATTAACAGACCCATTTCCAACTCCTTATGCAGATGAAATCTTAAATGAGGTCACAGGACATGAATGCTACTCATTTACAGATGGATTCTCAGGTTATAACCAAGCACCAATAGCCAAAGAAGATGAGAAAAAGACAACATTTGTATGTGAATCTGGCTCATTTGCTTACAGGGTTATGCCTTTTGGACTGAAAAATGCACTTGCAGTCTTTTCAAGGATTGTGGTTAAAACATTTCAAGAGTACATTTACAAAACAATGGCAGCATATTTTGATGATTGGACAATATACTCTATGCTGAAAGACCATTGTAAATGGCTAAGGCTTATGTTGGAACGATGTCGACAAATCCAGTTATCTTTGAACATCAAGAAGTGTATATTTCTGACCCCCATAAGGATATTGTTAGGACACATTGTCTGTAAATAAGGTATTAAAGTCGACTTCACAAAAATAAAAATCATCCTCGACTTAAAACCACCGATGAATCCAAAACAAGTCAGGGTACTACTTGGTCATACAGGATATTATAGAAAATTCATAAGACACTATTCAGATATGACATACCCACTGGAAGAACTACTTAGAGAGGATTAGGAGTTTGAATGGACAGAGGAGTGCAACATATCATTTGAAAAACTAAAAAGAAAGCTAGTCAAAGCACCCATCCTAAGGTTTCCAAACTGGTTGACCAAATTCCATGTACACATCGACGCATTAGGCCTAGCAATAAGAGCAATCCTAACTCATCCAAGAGATGATGGAATGGACTACCCTATAGTTTACAGCAGTAGAAAACTAAATAAAGATGAAAGAAACTATTCAACAACAGAAAGAGAAGCATTAGGAATGGTCTTCGCACTACAAAAATATCGACACTACCTGCTAGCTAATCCATTTATCTTTCACACCCGACCATTCACCAACGCCATCACCACCTCTCCCCAGCCCAGAACATGTACCACCTCTCCCCAGCCCAGAACATGTACTCAAACCAACTGCACCAGAACCACCTCCTTCACAACCATTAGCGCCAACCGCATCCACATCTGGACCCTCTGTAACAAACGAATCAGATGTACAACCAGATGCACAACCAGCTGTAGCAGTCATCCATCCGACCCAACCAGAAATACCATCAACCATTGCTAGCCAGCAACCAGATAATCCAATTCTGGCCATTGCAGGTACACAGGTACCAAAACAAGCAGAGCAGCAAAAATACAAGAAAAAGAAAGAGAAAAAGAAGAAGGACCATCAAGGACAGACGATAATGGTCCATATTAGTCAACTTGGATCGACCACTGCAATCGATGCAACTAAGCCAAGGGATGGAGAATTAGGGAAACTCCTGGAAACACTGGCAATAGAAGCAAAAACAAGGAGCTAGAATAGACGTAAGGAGCTCGACAACAATGAAAAAGAACAAGTCAAGTTCCTTAACAAATGCAGAAACCTTGTGCAATCTATGCTACCAGGACCGACAGAGGCTAACACCGACAAGCCGCTAGAAAAATCTTATCATCTATTTGAGAGTGTGGTGTCGATGCTACAGGCATAGATGCAGGACACAAGAGAGGAGCAAAAAGAAGAAACAAATTGACTATTGATGCAGCAGCATACAACTTTTACAGAAGCATACAAGGTACTCCAAGATCACATGAAGGAGTCGGTTATTACGGAAGAAGTACTAAGAGACTGGCCTGCTTATTATGGGAAAGTTTATCAGCAAACCCGACAGACCCGACAAGAGATCCAAGCGCTTGCAAAGAGAAAAAGCACAGAGGAAGCACTTAGAAGCACAATTGAAAATCAAATAGTGCTTGAAATAGCCAAATTACAGAAGCAAGAGCGACAAGCACATCAATGGATGCAACAAGCAATTCCAAGTTTAGAAAAATTAGACATCATCTGCCCGTAGATGAAACGAATTTTTGAAACTGCAGAGGAAAAGGACCAGTTTATGGGTCCTGACATTGAAAGAATAGCAGAACTTTCCATTCAAGAAAAGATGTCGATATTATCAAGTCTGACTACATTAACCATCGACATTCAAAAAGTACTGCAAAGTTGGACGAAATTCCAACATCAGCTGGCAGTGATAGCTGAAGCAATTGTTGAAGTCTATGTATAGAAGAGACCAACCATCAGACTTCACAGCATATGAAGATCAAACACATAAACAACTACTTACGACAAGAACATAAATTTTGGTACCTCCCTGTTGCTTTGGGATGAAGAAACGTTTTGTTTGTGGGGGAGATGTTGGAGGAGCAAGTTGGTAAGCCGACTATAACGATAGCCAACTTAGTCGATTAGCCGACTAAGTCGATCAACCATCTAATTATAGATTAGGTCAGCCACATAAGGTCGTGTCAGTTGACCAAACCGACATGTAGTTATTTGTAACTGTTTTGTAATTCATATATATTAGGTTGTTGAGCTAGATGAGAACTCGGTTCAGTTCTCTGTAATGTATGGACCCTTTCATGATAATATAATATGTTATTCCACTTACTTGTTCTTATCTCTTATCTCTGTTATGTATGTATGCTTTTAATGTGTGTTATTGGTAACCCTATGTGATCTGTGAGATTACAACATGTAACTATGGATACTTACAATGTAATTATAGTTTTTTTTGTTATTTTAACTGTGATATTTGCGAAGATTATTGTAGATCCTTCTGAGAAGAATTGAATTGCATGGATTTAATTGTTTTTTTGGGTGATTTAGTGATAAATCGCTCACATTGCATGCTGTAATTAGGTATTGTTATTTGCGTTATCTAGCGTTAGGGAATTGGAGGGTTTCGTAAATTAATTTGTTTGTGGGTTTGTTTACTTGGAAATTAACCTCTATGCAGAGATTCAAGATGCTCACATTTTAGGCATTTTTTTATAATGGGTTTTCCTACATTAAGGACTTTGTTTATAGTTTAGTGAACATGAAAAATTTGCAATGTTTTGGTAGGTTGTTCTATATTTGAGACTCTATTTACATAGTTACTTTAACTAGTCTATTGGATATGTTTTTGTAGCCCATTATGAGAAGAATTGATTTGCATGGATGCAATATGGTATTTGGCTAATTTTGTGTTAAATCTATCATATGTTGCATGTTGTAATTGGGTCTTGTAATTCTTATTCCATAATGAATTTGTACCAAGGGTTAGGGTGTTGGAGGGTTTTGTATATGATTTTCTTTGTGCATATTGTAAATTAATATTTGCATTACAAAGAAATACTTGGTTGTCATGTGTTGTCATTATGTTTGTTGACAATTAGGTAATTTGGCATGGTGGTATGATTCATTCATCTTCAATGAATGTGCATTGTATGCTGTTCTTAGCTATCAGAATGATGACATTGTTGTTGTTTGTTGAGACTTTGAATCCACACATTTTGAATTTTGAAACATGAATATATGAATATTTGGAAACTTCATATATTCTATTAGTTCTCCCTCAACAATATTTCTATTTTTATCTTAGCAGTCTAGCATTGAGCCACTAAGAACCTAAACAAAGTTTCCTTGTTATCTTAGTAGTTGATGGTAGTGTACTAGTGTCTTTTTTCCCTTGTTACCTTATTTTTTCCCTTTAAAATATGCCAAAATACTTGAATTGGTATATGGTGGACTAGTGTCCTTTTCACATCCATCCACCTGATAAATGTTTAGCAGTTTAGCATCTTCTTGTGTTAGCCTCAATGTAGCATACCTGCAGTCACCCACTTAGGAACCAAATTAGCACACCAAAGAGCTTGTTGCTTTCACTTGACCATGTCTTAACCAGTAGTGCATTCATATTAAAAATAGTTCAATAGAATGCCTTGAATTGTAGAGAAAATTGATTGCATATATAAGACTCTTTAGATTGTATTCAATCTAGAAGTGGAGGGACAACAAAAAACGATGGCCTAGGATTTAGTTTATGTCAATCCCTCCTCGTACTTGAATGGAATTAAAAAAAAATCCTTTTAGATCAAATTCCACACTTCATGTGGTTAGGATATACACAGATTATCCTATTCATGATGTTGTTGGGTACCTTCACCACCATTTCTTGTTGGGTTTCCTGGTTGAGACAAAAGGGTGGCCTTCTTGACAATTTTTAGTAGGATGAGTGGGGTTGTAGACAATTGATTGATGCAAATTTTCTGCTTGCATCCAACGTGGAAATGAATAACCATATGTATTACTTGTGCTTGACACCCCCAAATTAATAGGAGGTGTTGGATAAGTAAACATAGAATTGGCACCTGCACTAGTAGGAACAAATTGTGGGGAGAAACCAAGCTTATGATAGTTGGGGATATAAATGTTAATAATATCTTGGTAGTAGCATGTATTGTATGGAAACTGTTCCAATGGGTTGATCATCTTGTTACTTTCCTTAGTTTCTCTTGTAGCGATGGCCAACAATTCATCATCCTCTGTCTGTCTTGCAATATTTTGGTTGCTATTTTGAGATTTTCTTGCCTCCTTTTGAAGCCTTGCCAATTGTTTCTAATGCTTTATTTCTTGTCTTTTTTTTCTCTCTTTCACTTCTTTCTTGTTCTCACTGTTCAAATGCAATAATCCTAGATGCCTTTTTTCCTTTGTGAGATCTTTCTTCCTCTATTTTAATTCATGCAGTTCATGTTTCTTAGTTTCATATTCAACCAAAAGATTAAGGTTATATTCTGAAGTTAGTAGTTGTGAACTTTGGCCCAATCAGATATTGTCACCCTAACCTTGACTTCCTTTCATTGTCACTCTCTCCATCGATAACTTTAGAAATTGTCCAAGTCTAGGTGTGTTCCTCGATAGTGAGACACGATCACCTAGGTGTATTTCTTTAACTGCATTATCTTGTTCACCTGCTTCCTCACTTCCTATTTCTAGTTCTTATATCAACCTAGCATTAACATAAAAATGGGAAACCTTATCATGCATGGATGTTGGATCCGAAGGAATGTTCATGATTTCATTGTTCGTGGTTGTGCCAACGTGTCTTCCCAAGTTCATCATGGATTCTATCATCCATGATGGTTGGGATACTTGGGTTGGAAATGTCAGTGGCTCATTGTTTCTCATTAGAATATGAAAACCATCGATCTCATTGGAATCATCATTAACATTATTATTATGTGCAACATAATCCATATGTGTTTCAAAATGACCACCTAGATGCATGTTATCTTCTACTGGTTCATAATTGTATTATGTAGCACTTACCTATTCATCATCATCATCATTACCAAATCCATGGAATCTTCGTTGAAACAGGGAAAACATATTGTCTGCAACATGAGCATCTTCCTATCCATCCACATGCTTCTGGAAATCCTCATCTCCCTATCCATCATCATGCTCCTGGCCATCCACATGCTCTTGGACATCAAAATAGTCATGGACATACTCAACAAATTCATGGATACAACCAGTGTCATGCATAAAAGCATAGTAATTCAATGGACAGATTCCAGTTCACCTAAATCCATCCTTGATATTCGACGCTGTGAGTGCCCATTTAAGAGATCTTGTGACATACCCCAATTTTGTAAAATAATGTTAATTGTTTTAATTTGATTTCCTAAGACATTATGATAAATTTAATGCTAAGTAGGAACTGATGACTCAGCAGAGTCAAAAGAAGTGGAATGTAATTCTGAATATTTTATTATTAATAAATAAAAAGTGGAGACAACAGCATGGGAGAGCTGTTAATAAGAGTGTTACTGGTCAAACTACTGGAAGGAACTAGGTGGAGAGAAAAAGACAAGTGGAAGTATCCTCAAACACTTCCTATGTTGCAGGTGGCAACTTCCCTACATTTGGGGTCATGATCCCCCAAGAAAGTGGGACCAGAGCAGGTGGCTCAATAAATGACAACTAACCCAAAAAGACCTAGGCAATCTTTTAAAAGTACCCAATGAATAGAGCTGAGGCTGCTCAGATATTTTCTAGGAGAAGAATCATTCAGGAGGAATGCACTTCAAGGAATTCATTGGGGAAAAGGGAAAACTTTAAGGAAGGTGTTTTGAGAGACAATCTGTAGTAACTTGGTCTGATACAGCTTGCTAGCTGAGAGAATTTACTGATAAGTTCAGGATTGGTACTGAGTCTGAAGACTGGTACTTGATTATTCCTGCACCTAGTTCCATCCAAGGAGACCAGAGCAAGCTCGGGGGTCCTGAGGAGTCGCTGTTTGAGCGCTCTCCAGGAGTTGGTAGGGAGGAACGGCCTCCCATTGCTGTTGTTGTCCAAGCTTAAAGAAACAGGTTCTGTTATTTATTAATTTTTGTGTTTTATCTATTTGAAATTGAATGATGCAGTGAAGCTTATGATGTAAAGACTTAGATGGTTAGTAATGAAGCTGTTCTTAGTTTGTTTAGTAACATAATCTTTTTGATGAGAAACAAAAACCCCACCTATGTTTTTCCTCATCTGGAGTGACCGAGACCGTACTCCAGCACAGGTGGTGAAATTAGAAATAAAGATAGTATGATGAAAGGGTAGAATAAAATGTTAGTAGAATTATAGAATATTTCTTTTTATTTTGTTATCAGAAGAAATATCTTTTATACCGGGAGTAGTGTTAAACCAGGACCGAGACTGTCAGTTATTGAGAAACAATGAAAAAAATATATATTTTTATTGTTGGTAGTATGTTTGGTAGATAAACAGTTCCTATTTCAGTATTCCTTTCTCAGAACCTTTTTATCTACTTGGAAACAAAGTAATTGAAAACAAAGAAATAATATTTATATAAAAGTTAAAGTCTATAGTATCATGTTTTTTAGAATGCCTTTTATTTCCACAGGTTATTTCTTTTCTGTATAGAATTAAATAATTATTGTATGCTCCTTTTATAACATTCGAACTGAGAGGGAGGATAGACTGTTTTCCTTTAGAATTATTTTCTAGAGCTAAAACTAATTAATGTAAGATTGTTAATTACACTGAAATGTAAATAACCTTTCATTTATCTAATTTTTTTTTTCTACTAATCTATCTTCTAGATATTTATTTTCTTTATACTATAAACATTAATAGAATAATACAGAAATCTGACAGGATTTCTTTTAAAGTATATTAGTACAGAAGCATAAAAATTATAACAGAAGAATACTCTCTTATTATACACCTGCTATTGACTAAATATAGAGTTAATATATAATTAAAGGAATAGTGTTACTAAGTAAATAAAGTAATGAACTTGTCTCTTATGGTAAGCATTAAATAGATACAATTTTATTCTGTACTCAAAAGTTTTATCTAACAGATACAAAGTATATCAGTAAAAACTTGGAGTTCTTATAACTCCGAAGATTAAAAATTATATATAACAACATTAATAAATTCTATTATAATAAGGTAAGTTATTATTAAAAAAAAAAAAACAATGTACAGAAACCCGAGAAGGTGATAATTAAATATTATTACAAGGTAAAATCATTTACAGTAACCAACTCATTGCTTTAACAAATTCCATTAACCAACTTATATGCTCGATTCACAGAGCTTAACCAACTAGTATACAACATAATCAATAACCCAACAATTACTGGAGTACATTATAAATAAAAGTCGTTCTTTTCCTTAATTAAACAGTAAATACTTATTATACATTTTTGAGTTAGGGTTAAATCCTACTAGCATTAAAATATACAATAGAATTAACAAACTGAAGAGTCCAAATCAGTATATATAATCACGGATTTAACAAAATCCACAGAGTGAGGCTATTACAGCCTTTCCATTATATATATATTTAAACACAATATTCAAAAAACAAGACAAAAATTTACACTCACGGCCGAAGCCGGAGAACCCTGCATTAAGCAAGGGTTTTAAAACCCATTAAAAACAACGAATCAAATAACCAGAATAACCAAAACCGACAAGGGTTATTCAGGCCGCGGTGACCAACCCATAATATCCCATAAGGGTTTGGACAAGGTAGAATGGCCATGGAAAGTCCAGGGCTTACCGTAAGCTGGCAGCTGTTGCAGTCTTGCTCTGTCTTCACGAAAGGTTGAGTCGACACTTGTTAACAAGAAGAATAATAATATTAAAACCTTGTTTACGAAATGAACAAGTTATGTATTAAAAACCAGACTACGAAGTATTGTAAGGATTAACAGCATCCTTACCTAGATTTTGATTGAAGCATGACCACCCTCGAACAGTAAAGCAACCACCAGTGCGAGGAGAAGGAGACCCTTCATTACTGCAAAAGATAGGAAGGAGTTACTAACGGAGTCAACAGCCATAGCGACTGAGTGCAAGAGCAGTAAGCCGAGCAAGAAAGCGTTGGAGCTGTCACAGTTCCAACCAAGAAACCACCCATCGACGAAACCCAATGCAAAACCAAAACTAAAAAGGGGGAGTCACAACGCTCACTAGTGAGCTGCAGAAGAAAAGACACTCACAAACTAAGGAATTATCTGAAAAGAGAAAGCTGCGAGAAGCCTAAAACCCTGAAGAAAGAACCACTAACCCTTGACCCAAGCAACAAATTTTCTTTACGGCACTTCTCTTCTAAGCATTTGGGCAAGCTCACAAGAGGCAAAAGCAAGCAGTCTACAAAGGGTGAAAGGCCAGAAGCAAGCTTTGGTGTCTGTCATTCAAACTATCTATAGAAATCGACAGGGAGGTAAAACGTAGTATCAAAGCAGCTAAAGGCCAGGAACGATGGAGGAAATGGTAAGACTAGGGTTACGAGCTGCCTTTTAACCACTTAGTACTTGGCTACAATATCGCCACATCCACAAAGAATTTATCTGCATGCAGTAGGCATTTTTCTATAGTTCCAATGATTACTCTTGAGTGTATTACTTTCCAATCATTTTGCTGTTGGAGAAGGTTCCCCATAACCATCGTCCAAAGTCAACCTACAATACATTGCATAATAATCATAGAATCATTACTCTAAGTATTATGCTATAAAAGCTTATTACGGGTATGAAGAAGTTACGACCCATCATTATACATTGGTAAACTTTTACCCCAAACAATTACAACTTTGGTAATGGTGAAGACTTGAAATATGCTATGAAAGGATTTAATAATGTTTACTATTTCTTGTGAAGAATTTGTTTAAACAATACTTAACCTAGCACTTTACTCAAGTAAAGTAGGTAAAAGAGACATGTAATAAAAATATTATGGATCTTTAATTCAAGGATAAAATATAAACTCTTCATGAAGATTGGTCTAACTTGACACCTTGTTATAACAAAAATGACATTCAATCTTTGGACCAACTTTAACTCTATCTAAAGATATGATACATGATGTTTATAAAAGAATTTTCTTAAAGTCAATTTTATGGTATATACCTTACATGCTAGCATTAGTTTCTTTCCTTTAAATATTTAGTTAACCAGTAAGGTTTGCTAATAAGCAAGATAAGTCTTATTAGCTTAAGGAGCTTGACCTTGAAGTTTTTATAAATTAAATACCTCAACTAAAATAATAAAGTCCAAGTAAATTATGGGCAGAGGACTTGATCTGTTAACAATATTATCACCTGAATTGGAGATAGTATATAAGATACAACTCCTTAGGACTTCAAACCAAGAGGATGGATCAGTAGTTAGGAACATGATAACTTATACACATTACTTTCATATTGCATAGAGTAATCAAAAAAATTTATCAGGATGGGAATGGAGTAAGTTCACTTGTAAAATGGACCCTTAATGCATTAACCCAATCATTCTTATTATGTATGGAAAGAAATATTATGGCATTTCTACACCTGACGACTATGATAGACATTGACGAGTTCAGTAAGCATTAAGAACTATAAATTTACATCTACTAGAAAAAGGGACAGTTTAATGAGTTTACCTCAATGAGATTTGGAAATTGTTTAGCATTTATATTCTTTACTGAGTTATTTATTTGTCCAACGAACTTATATATGATTGCTTAGAATTAATGTCAAGCAGCACCCGAACTTCTTACCTGTAGTCTGTAAGAATAGGAAAACTATATGCATTAGCTTGAAAGCTAAGTAAGCCCAGAATTTCATGACAGTCCCACCTTATGGTCGCAAAGAGAAAACAAGTCAGTAAACTGAAAAGAACTGTTCTATCAGATAAACATAACCAAATAAATAATTCAGATAATGAATTCAGTAATATATAACTAGTTAAACAATTAGTGACTGCATTTATGTTATTTAGTTGTATTTAAAAAAAAAAAATTCGAGAAATTTGGGGTTTTGACATGTGGTATCAGGGCATAAGGTTCAAACACTAGGCCTTGATGCAGCCCAACTAGCTTCCATAGAACAATAAAGTAAAATAATATACTAACATATATTCTATTTTATGTAAAGAACAGAATTTTTTTTTTCTTTCTGAAATTTAACACGCAGGTATGGAAAAGCTGGGAGAGTATGCTCAGGAGGAGTCTCTAGACATAGAAACAAGACAATTGCCCAGAGAACCTATGTTATAAGAGGTGACTGCCAACTCTTCAGAGCTGTTGCAGACTGTAAAAGATTTGAAGACTGAAATGGAATCAGTCAAGAAAGAGAATGAGAGGATTTTGAAGGCTCAGGAAGAATTGAACCAAATTTTTATAGAAAAGTTCCAAACTGAAGGAAGGAGCAGAAGATCAGAATCTGAGGATGTTAGTCATCAAAGAAGGTCTAAAAAGTTGAAGCTGGCGAAAACAAAAAGTAGTTCATCATTTGAAGGGTTCGGCGAAAGACAAAGTTACTATACTACTAGTGACAGTAGTGAGGCTGAATTGTATGACAGAAAGAAGAAATACAGACCATATGAGGAAATTTCAGGGGAGTTTAAAAAGATAAAGCCCCCAACTTTTAATGGAGAGACCGAAAAAGGGGAGGAAGTAGAGTCCTGGTTTTCCGGGATGAGGAAATATTTTCATATATATAATTACTCTAATCAGCTGAAGGAAAAGATGGAAATATATAATCTCTCCGGAAAAGCGGACATATGGTGGCAAGATCTGAAGAGAGTCAAGGGTATCTAGGAAAAAGAAGTTAATTGGAGTACATTTAAAAGGTACTTCAAGAAGAAATTTTTGTCCAAGCAATATTATGAAGAAAGAGCTAAAGAATTTTACGAATTGAAGTTAGGTTCAATGACTATGAAAGATTTGAATAGTAAATTCTTAATCTTGCTTAGGTATGTATCTTACTTAGTAGACGAGAAACCTAAAGTGCAGTGATTTCTCAGCTGTCTACCATATCACATTAAGGACAGAATTGAGTATGATAACCCGAAGACTCTGGAGGAAGCCATGAGGAAGGCAAATTTTTGTTTTGAGCAAAACAGGAAGAAAGAAGGCTTAGCCAACTGGAAGGCTAAGAAAAATAACAATCAGCCTGAGTTTAAGAAGAAGGAATTTGTACCCCAGAGGAATTTCAAGAATAATAAGAATAAAAATTATTCTAACAATAAGAATTTCCAAGGAAATAGAAATGGTACTTCCAATAATTCGAATATTTTTAAGGGCAAGGAAGCTACAAATAACCATGGGAGTTTTACCAAGAGTTTTGAATGTAAGGAGCCAGTTAAGTGCTAGGAATGTAATGGCCCGCACTATGCTTCGGTCTGCCCAAACCGGAAAAAGTCAATCAGAAATATTCATACTGTGCAGGAGGAAATGACCGTTGGAGAACTAGCGAGGACTATGCCCAGAATAAATGCAGTTTTGGAGAACTACCAAGCTGACTATCAAACTTCCATGGTGGAAGTGGAAGGTATGATTAATCAAATCCCTGTAACCATTTTAATCGATCCAGGAGCTAGTCTTAGTTACATTGCACCTCAGATAGTGGAAAAATGTAAGTTGTCTATCGATAAGTTTGATAATTCCTGGTTAGTTCAATTAGCCACTGGGGCAAAAACAAAAGTAACCTATTTTGTTAAAGAATGTGCTTTACTTATGGATGAATTTAAAACTACAGTTAAGCTTAATGTATTGCCACTTGGCTCATATGATTTACTGATTGGCATGGATTGGTTAGAGCAGCATAAGGTAGTTTTAAATTGTTATGATAAAACTTTCACGTGCTTAAATAGTAATGAACAACCAGTAAAGGTTAAGGGTATTCTTAGAAAAACTATAATTAGACAGATTTCTACTTTACAACTTAAAAGAGCTATTAGAAAAGGATGTAAAGCCTATGCAGTAACTATTACAGATGAGGCAAGTAAAACTGAAACAGATAAGTTAAAAATAGAAGATATTCCTGTTTTAAAAGAGTACACTGATGTATTCCCAGAAGAAATTCCAGGATTACCTCCAAGGAGGGAATTGGATTTCACTATTGAGATGGTACCGGGTGCGGTACCTAGCTCAAAATATTCGTATCGAATGAATATTTTAGA
This sequence comes from Pseudotsuga menziesii, assembly GCA_001517045.1. NCBI lineage: Eukaryota > Viridiplantae > Streptophyta > Pinopsida > Pinales > Pinaceae > Pseudotsuga > Pseudotsuga menziesii. Next base: position 6,899 of record LPNX010688943.1, on the reverse strand, counting down.
ACTTAATGAGCTAAAATCACAACTAAAAGAGTTAATAGATAAGAAGTGCATTCGATCTAGTGTGTCTCCTTGGGGAGCACCGGTCATCTTTGTCAAAAAGAAAGACGGAACTATGCGACTATGCATAGACTACTGTCAACTAAACAAGATGACTATTAAAAACAGATATCTGTTGCCCAGCATAGATGATCTGTTTGATCAACTACGTGAAGCCACGGTGTTATCAAAGATAGACTTGAGGTCAGGATATCATCAGGTAAGAATTAAGGATAAAGATATCTTCAAGACAGCCTTTAGAACAAGGTATGGACACTACGAGTTTGTCGTAATGCCATTCGGGCTTATCAACGCCCCAGCTGTATTTATGTGCTTAATGAATAATATAATGCATAAGTACTTAGATAAATTTGTTGTCGTGTTTATCGACGACATCTTAATTTACTCTAAAACGGAAGAAGAACATAAAGAACACCTAAATATAGTTTTACAAGAGTTGCGAGAACAACAACTCTTCGCGAAGTTTAGCAAGTGTGACTTCTTTAAGGATGAAATTCAATACTTAGGTCATGTAGTGACTAAGGAAGGAATTTCAGTCGATCCAGAAAAGATTCGGGCAATCAAAGATTGGCCGGTTCCAAAAGATGTAACGGATGTTAGGTCGTTCATGGGAATTACCAGTTATTACCGGAGATTCATTGAAGGCTTTTCAAAAATAGCAAATCCGATCACTTCCTTACAAAAGAAAGGCAAGAAATGTGAAGAAATTTTTACGAAATTAAAACCCTTATTGACTAGTGCACCTATTCTAAGAATAGACGATCCTAATAAGGACTTTGTAGTATGCACTGATGCCTGTAATGATGGCTTAGGTGGTGTTCTAACTCAAGACAGGCATGTCATTGCCTATGAGTCTAGGAAGTTAAAAATTCACGAAAATAATTATGCAACTTATGATCTAGAACTTGCGGCTGTGATACATGCCTTAAAAATGTGGCGACATCATTTAATAGGCATAAAATTTATTCTAATGACTGATAACAAAGGACTGAAATATCTTTTAGATCAGCCTAATTTAAACGCTAGACAAGCAAGGTGGTTAGCCTTCTTGAGTGAATACGTTTTTGAAATCCAACACATAAAGGGTAAGGAAAATAAGGTGGCTGATGCATTAAGCAGAAATGAAAAACTGAACTTTACAGCAGCAATCAGCACTTATGATTCTGATTTAAATGAACAGCTTAAAGAAGGGGTAAAACAAGATGAAATTTATCAGAAATTACAAATTACAGCTAAAGAAGAACCTACAGAAAGCTTAATAAAAGGTTATAGTCTAAATGAAGATGGATTTTTATTATTTAAAGATAAACTGTATGTGCCTAATGTGCCCAAGATTAAGCTGTTGATTCTGGATGAAGTCCATAAAGCACCTTACTCAGGACATCCAGGTTACCAAAAGACTGTAACCATGCTAAGAAAAGAATATTTTTGGCCTAATATGAAATATGAGGTAGCTGAATACATTGCTAGATGTTTGGACTGTCAACAAGTGAAAACTGAACACCAACATCTGGCTGGTTTGCTACAACCTTTACCTATTCCTAGCTGGAAATGGGAAGTGATTAGCTTAGATTTTATTACTAGACTGCCCAGAAATCAGAATCAAAATGACTCTATTATGGTGGTATTTGACAAGTTGAGCAAGGCAGCACATTTTATTCCTGTCAAAACTACTTACAAGGCTGCCAATATAGCTGATATCTTCTTAAAGCAGATTTTTCGGTTACATGGAGTACCGAAGGTTATAATTTCAGACAAGGATCCTAAATTCACAGGAAATTTTTGGAAGTCCTTGTTTAAGGGATTAAATACAACATTGAATTTCAGTACCTCCTTCCATCCTCAAACAGATGGACAGACTGAAAGAGTGAATCAGGTGCTGGAGGATTTATTAAGGATGTATGTTAAAGATCAACCAAGTAAGTGGGAAGACTACTTACATCTAGCAAAGTTTGCATATAATAATAACTATTAGTCATCAGCTAAGTTTAGTCCATTTGAAATTTTGTATGGACATAAATGCAACACTCCTATCTCCTGGAATAATCCAGTAGATAGATTGGTGTTAGGACCAGAATTATTGAAGGAAATGGAGGAAATTGTGAAACAAGTGTAGGAAAATTTGAAGGTGGCACAGGATCGGCAAAAGAGCCAAGAAGACTTGAAAAGAACTCCCAAGGAGTTCCAGGTAGGTGAGCATGTATTTATAAAGGTAAGGCCAAAGAAAATCTCTATAAGACTAGGGAGTTGTGCAAAGTTAGCACCACGTTACTGTGGTCTGTTTGAAATTTTATCTAGAATTGGTCAAGTTGCATACCAGCTATCATTACCACCTAACTTGGAAGTACATAATTTTTTTCATATCTCTATTTTGAAGAAGTATGTTCATGATGCTACTCATGTGGTTGATTGGAATGTTGTACAGGTAGAACCAGAAGGAGAAATTCTGGTGGAACTGGACTGTATCCTCGGGAGGAGGGAAATTACTCTGCAGAACTGCACCATTGGACAGATGAAGGTGCAATGGAAGCACCTTAGTCCTGAAGAGGCCACCTGGGAACTGGAAAGTAAGATGCCGGAGGCATACCCAAATCTGTTCTAGGAGATTAA
>LPNX010688890.1:146517-165294 GCA_001517045.1 Pseudotsuga menziesii | reverse complement strand
GCCTTCCCATGCTATCTGTCGCAAATGCGACGGTTTTTGGTGATACGTGGCACTCCAAAACTAGTCATAGGTGTCACAAATGCGACGCCTCGTCTTCATCACCGTCGCTTAAGCGACAGCTATCTCTGTCGTTTTTGCGACGCCTTCCCACGCCATCTGTTGCAAATGCGACGGTTTTTGGTGATACGTGGCACTCCAAAACTAGTCATAGGTGTCGCAAATGCGACGCCTCGTCTTCATCTCCGTCGCTTAAGCGACAGATATAGATGTCGTTTTTGCGACGGTCGGTGATGCTAGCTGTCGCAAATGAGACGGTTATTGGTGACACCCAGATGCTTAAAAATCAGATATATCTGTCGCAAATGCGACGAATCTTCTCCATTTCTGTCGCTTAAGCGACAGCTATATCTGTCGTATTTGCGACGCTTACTCTCCAAAGCAATGGTTTAAGCGACGGTTATACCTGTCGCTTATCCGACGGTTGACATTTAACCGACAGTTAGTTAAGTGTCGCTTAACCGATGGTTAGTTAAGTGTCGGATAACCGACGCCACGTGTCCGACGCTTAAGAAAAAATCAAAGTGTCGTACATGCGACAGGAAAGTGTCAAAAATCCGACATGACGGCCGTCGGATTTTGGGTCGAAATGTAGTAGTGGAGGTGAATTGAATTTCACACTAAACAAGAGTGAAATTTGGGGTTCAACAACTCATCCAAATCCTCTAGAATATTTTTGTATCGCCTCTCTAGAAAGTACAAGATGTTGCTCCAGCTGAACTCATACCAACCTGGGTTAATAATCAAGTTGGCGATGCAGTAGTGTCAAAACACCTAGAGTGATTCGACATACACATCTAAGTCTTAAATCTATTAGGATATGTTCTTGGATTGAGAAGGTTTGTTTCTCAAGCCACTTTCCAATAACCCTGGAGATTGACGATGTGAGAGATAAGCCTATGTCACGTCCCCATGCCTCCGACCGGCGAAGAGGACGCGACTACAAGCTTCAAACACCCGGGCTAAGAGCCCCATGAACATGTACGGCATAAAAATTTGCAGAAACAGAATGCTGAAAGAAAATGCATTGCAGTATAACATGCATAAATGCAATTGTTTATCATACACAGCTATAATTATTTATCTTGCACAGCGGAATCAACATGCATTCACACAAGCATTCATTTTAACATGTTCATCATTTTCATATCATTGACAGAAAATATGGTTGCAGAAGTAAAAATGGGCAAGATCACTTATCTTATGATGAACTCCTTCTGCAACCAGCTATGTCGCTACAACGTTCCACCCAACCATAGGCCAACGTGCTCCTTAATCTCTCAGCAGCGCTGCCACCCCCGAGCTGGGCATGATTCTCCAAGGAATAAGGGAATAGCAGGCTTACACGTAGCCAAGGATACACAACAACACACAGCCAAGCCAACAAAGTTGGGTTTATCAGGCCATCAAGGAGTTGGGAAAGGCTCAATGCTAAGTTGGTGAGCTCATTACAGAGCCAAGAACACCTACACCAGAACTAGCCTGACCTCTAAGACACCCAAACAAACCCAACACAAGGAATCAGTCCCTTCTCTGCTACACAGTCCCTCAGGCCCTCCATTCCCTTCCAGTGCTATTTAGGGGTGATGGAGAAGAAGGCTAGCCCTCTAGCTCTGTCTGTGTGGTTTCCAGCCACCAGGTTTATCAAGCAAAACTAAGCCCCCATCCCTGCTCCCAATACAGTCCGAAGACCAACCATTGCACTTAGGCAATCAAGTTAGCTATCACAGCTTAAACCAGGGAAAACGACTTTAAACCATCTACAACAGTCCTCAAACATAACAGCAAACACAGCCCATGGCCTGGGGAAATTAACAACCCCCGAAACACAACAGTGGACGCGGCTCACAACGTGGGGAAAACTCAACCCGTCCTTGGGCAATGAAGTCTCTGAGAAAACATACATAGACCATGCTGGGAAAGAGATTATAGTTCCCCAGCCTGGGCGTGAATGAAAACGACAATGCAGGACCCACGAATCAGTCCGTGAGGGAAGAATACCGCCAAACCATCCGTAGATCCACAGAGTAAAAATACGTGGATAAAAACTAGGAAAATCCTGTGCGTGGAAAACAATCCGACCCTATGAGGAATGAACAGACAATGGAGGTCATGTGTGAGGGAAAAAATCTCCATTTTTTTCCGTGGATGAACAAACAATAGGAAGGACGCAAAAATTGGAAGTGCATGAGCCTTCAGCACAGTCGTGGAGAGAAGAAGATCTGCGTGAGAGGATGAACAGTAAAATCGTGAGGCCGCGAATTAGGGAGTGTGTGAAGGTTTTTCCCTTGCCATTGTGAAGTCAAATGTTGTGGGTGGAGTGTGCATGTGGGTGAGGACTGACAGTCCTGCCACCCCACTCCCAAAGATCATAACTGCCTCAACCACCAGTAGCATTTCTTAATGAAAGTGGTTGGAATAAAACAAAGGAAGAAGACATATGGTTTTTTCTCTCATTGGCCAAGGTTTGACAAATTTCCCCCCACCCCTATCCTTGTGAAAATCATGCCCCTTTCTCATTTTAGTTGCCGCGAACGTAGCTAGTTGGGTTCATTTTTACTTATAGATGCATATTTACATGATGACCGTCATAATATATGTCGCATGCCCTGATATACCATCGGTGACAATTCAAATCCAAAACATAACATAACCGATCAATGGTGGGGCCTTGGCCTTTAGCTGCACACCCTAATCATTTACAATTTATACATCATATACATCTAATGTAACGGGGTCAAAACCAGGACATTATAGCCTAACTTTCCTTTCATGTTTAAACCGGCCTGGTTACTTATTGAGGACTTTAAAACATCGGTGAAAGAAAACTAGATTCCTTATCATCTAGGGTTAGAACATTCAACAGCTTCTAAATTCATGTACTCCCTAAAATTGTTAAAACGGAATATTTTGGAATTGCCATGTATGAGGAGGAGGATGGGGGAGGGTACAGTAAAGGATGTGGAAGAAAAGATGGTTGATTTTAGCAGCAAGAGTGAGGGATTCATCCTATAGGTAGAGGAACTAGTAGAATTTAAAAATTTTGAGGAAACAAAACCAAGTGGCTGTTGGAAGAAGAATTAGAATGGAGGATGAAAAGCATGGTAGTTTGGGTTGCGGAGGGAAACTTCAACAACAAATTCTTCCACCATTTTTCTTCTCATTGGAAACTCAAAAATTCGATCCGGGATATTTGGAGTGAAGAGGGTAGGATAGTTAACAAATTTGGGGAGATATCCGGATTGGGAGTAACGTATTTCAGCAAAATATTTGAGGAGCAATATAGAGGGAATTTGGGGTAGATTCTAAATATTGTTATGAAATTCCCCAGGTTGATTCAAGAGTAAGAGGAAGAGGAATTATTTCAAAAAGTCACTATGGAGGAATTTGAGTTAGTCATGAAGTCTTTCATAAAATATCATAGTCCCGGCCTAGATGGTTGTATAGTTGAGTTCTTCATGGCCTTTATTGACCTTGTGGGAGAGGTCAGCCTGAGGCTACTATAGGAAGAGAGAGTGAATGGGAGGATTCCTTTGAATCTAAATACAAAATTCATCGTGGTGATCCCTAAAATTGATTTTCCATTCTCCTTTGAGGACTATCGTCCCATATCACTATGAAACATGATTTATAAAGTAATTACAAAGGTTACTACCATGAGGTTAAAGTCTATCCTCTCAAGGATTATTTCTCCAAAGCAGTTTGGGTTTATGAATTAAAAGCATGTCCATGAGGTAGTGGGATCATCCAGGGAGCACTTCATAGCATTAAAACCTTAAAAATCCATGTGGTAGTGTTAAAATTGGACTTTTCCAAAGTGTTCGATAAGGCCTCCTAGACCTATATTCACTTGTTACTCTTGCACGTCAATTTTTCCCACCGTATGGTAAAGTGGTTCATTGTCTATCTAACTAGTTCCCAATTTGTGATTTTGTTCAATGGCGTAACTTCAATTTTTTTTCTCCTTCCAAGGCACCCCTTGTCACCTTATAAGATATTATTGGTCATAGAAGGTCTTAGACTGTTAACCCATAAGGATACCAAGAACATGCATATAAGAGGGGTGTAAGTGGGATGAATTATCTCTATATCCCATTATGTTATTTGTTAATGATGTCTTAATATGTTTCTTTGGAAAAGAGGAAGAAATAAGGCTGGTTGTACTCAATTTATATAGTAAGGGCACGAGTTTGTTAATCAACCAGGAGAAGTCGACGGTACTCACATTGAACTTGGATTGAATACTAATGGCTCAAATGGGAAACCTATGTCCCTTTTGGAAGAAAATATATCAACAAAGGCTTTAAATACCTGGGGTTTGAATTTAATCCAAATAGTTATGGGAAGCAAGATTGGAACTGGTTGGAAAGTAAGGTGGAAGTGAGGGTGAACATTTGGTGCAACAGGTAGCTCTCACGAGTGGGAATATTAGTACTGATCAAATCAATTATGGAAGAAACCCTAGTTTATTGGCACTTATTGTCTCATATCCCTTTTGGAGTGGATAAATAATATATACTTTAACTGCTTGTGGAGAAGCAATGAGGATTAAAAAGACCTCAATTTGGGTAAATGGAGGAAAATAACACTTCCAAAGGATCATGGCAGATGGCGTATCAAATACATCACCTTATTTGGAAAGAATCTGGTGACCAAATCTCTCGGGAATTTTTTCATGACCCCCAAACTCTGGAGTTGAATACCTGTGGACAAGTATATGGCACTTAAAAACTTAATAGACTGGGTGCGAAAATAAAATAAAAAAAATGCTTATTGCTTTGAATCACTCGAGAGACTTGACACATTCTTTTCCCTTTTCTGGAATGGTTTATGTCATGGAATGTTGGGAAAGGATCCCAGATACGAGTCGACGGAGATGCCATAATGGGATGTAACATTAATGTGATCCTCCCCAAGGATCTAGTTATCTTCCTCCACTAGAGAGGAAAAGCTCTATTACTTACTCAACTTGACCAATAAAAATAGTATTCATCCTTTACATATCTTCAACAACTCTCAAATGGTTATAAAATTCATATAAGGAACAACTCAAATTTATAGCTTGACTTTGGCTGCATTAAAGCATCAGATCCAACTGACACTATCAACTTTTGCAAAAAATGCTCAGCACATATGGAGAGAACTTAATATGGTAATTGATGGTATATAAAAATATGGGATATAAGTGCCACTTGATACTTTTGTTCTGAATTAAAAGCAAGGAAAGGTTGAAATTTCCATCCAAGGCTTCCTCCATGATTTTTGACCGAAACTTGTTTTCTCTTTTAATGTTCTACCACCTCTAGGTCGATGTATTATTAATGCATACAATTTTCAAACATATAAAGCTAGGTGTTAAAGATTGTAAGAAGGTTTATACCGACATAGACCACTTGTAAGATGCAGATCCATTAGCTAATGCTCATGTTTCTTTACATAATTTTTATAATAATAATAATAATAATAAAATTTCTTGTTTCTTCTCATCTTACAAGGATTTGAATATGTCATCTTGTTTTCAAGTTTAAAATAAAAAGAGATTTTTTCCTACCAATTTGTTGTAATTATTCACCTGCGACACTTATATGGAATGGTAAAATTTGAAAAAGAAAACAAATGATATGGGAATGAGAGGGGAAGTGTGAGGATTTTGTTTACAAAGTAATTGGTATGTACCTTATACCCAAGTTATCCAAGGATAAGTCCTTCAATGATTATAGACCAATTTCATTATGCAATCTGGTTTATAAAAATGTTGCAAAGGTTATTTTCAATAGAATCAAGTCTATTCTAGCCAGAATAATTTCTAAGGAGCAATTTGGATTCTTTTCTAACAGGCAGATCATGGATGCTATTGGGATGGCTTCGGATCCACTCAATAAAAATTCAGAAGTTGAAGACATTAATTTTAAATATGGACCTAATCAAGGCCTATGATGGAGTGGATTGGGTCTACCCTCGATTAGTACTCCTTAAAATTGGGATTACTCTATCTGTGACAGAGTGCATGATGTCTTGCATATCCACTACTCAGTTTTTAGTTCTTATCAATGGATCCCATTCCAAGTTTTTTGGTAGTTCCATAGGTCTTAGGTAGGGGTTCCCTTTATCCCTCTACTCTTTATTCTAGTGATTGAAGGTTCAGGAGATTTATTGGTAAAGCTAGGCAAGAAAATAAGTTGGTAGGTATCAAGCACGGGGACTTCACTTATTGAACCTCTCACATAGCACATACGATCATGGGATATTAAAGAATACCCTTAATTTTGAGAGATATTGACCCAAAATATTTTTGTTGAAACCCCCTCCCAATACTTAAAACCTCCTCCCCACCCCTTTTTATAACTCAATCCTTATAAACCACCCTACCCACCCCCACCTTAAACCCCTCACCCCCCCAATACCTGCAATATATTGGTTCAATTTTTGATAATTTTAAAACCCACAATATGAACTAACGTGATAGGATATTGGCCAACAAGTGAAGCCCCCGTGGTATCAAGACTGCTCAATCTCATAATATCGCCCACTTACCTATTGTTGACAATATCCTTATGTTCGGTAAAGGTTTTGAAGAGGAATGGAGCATGTACAATAACATTTTTAAGACCTTATGTCATGCTTCAGGTATGGAAGTCACTCTATTGAAATCTTGTTTCTTATATAGTGATGTGGAGGAGGTAGTCTTATAAAGAGTTTTGGAGACTTTTCCTGTACATGTGGATAAAATTGATAATGGTCTCACTTACCTAGGGTATTTCCTTAAGCCCAATTATTATTATACTAAAGACTGGGTGTGACTACTTAGGAAATTTGAAAACAAGATTGGTTGTTGGTATTTCAAATGGTTATCTCTTAGGGGTAGACTAATTTTAGTGAAGTCTGTACTTGAGGGAATTCTTGTTTATTGGATGAATACGGTTAGGGTCCCAGTGTCTATTCTTCACAATATCAAAAAAGGATGATGAGTTTCCTATGGGGTGGTTCAACATATAGAGCCATGTTCCAATTGGTTAAATGGGAAAGGATTTGATTATCTAAGAATCTAGGGGATTGGGGCATAAAGAATCTCTTATGGTTCAATTCGACTCTAAACCTTAAAAGTATTTGAAGGGGCCTCTTTGGAGCAGGAATTTGGATTCATGTCATTAGAACATAATACCTTAAGATGTATTCTATTGAGGATTGGTTAAGAAAAGGTATAAAAAAATCAGTGTCTCAAATTGTGTCTCAAGATTTCACCAAGAAATTTCATTCTTTTTGTTCTTGAATCTCTTAGAGGATTGGTAATGGAGAGAATGTGGCATTGGAGATTGATCAGTTTCTAGGAGGAGAGTCCTTTTACAAACTTTCAGCTACTTTGGTCTCCTTTTTATTTGATTTGGGCTTCACCAGAATAGCACATATGTGAACTACCAATGCTAGTTTTAATTCTTGCAATTATTGGTGCTCTCATTCCATATTGGGGTTAACATGTGATTTAGCATTGGAATGGTCACACTTCATTGTAGAGATCAATCACAATGGGATTAGGCATAATGATGATGCATATTTCCTAGTTTGGGCATGGAACAGAAATGTAGGGCAGGTCTCAGCTAAAGATGCTAATGATGCCATTATTGTATCAACAATAGTTGTGGATAATCACTAGTGATACAAGAAGCTATGTAAATGGCCTATGCCCCTGAAGATCAAATGTTTTAGATATTTTTGGAAAAGAAGATATTGACTAATGATAATATGATGAAGAAGGGCTATACTGGTGCTAACTTTTGCATTTTGTGTAAATCCATTGAGGAGAATATAACTCAGCTTTTTTGTGGACTATGGGTTCAGTCTTGAGGTTTGGGCCCAGATTCTTGAAAATTTACAGTTCCATTTCAACTCGAATCTTCCCTCACTTGAGGAAAACTTGGTTGGTTGGTTTTAAACTCATTCTTCTTACAAAAAATTGCCCTTCCTTATCTTATGGGACATGTGAGGGACCTATAATTCCGCTAATATTTGAAGATCACTATCAATCTCCAATTCATGTGAGCATAAAATGTTTGAGATTCTTCATGGAATACTTCAAAGCATCCTCTATGAAGAAGGACCGATTCCTTCAGGCTCCTACAACTTGTCCAGATATTCCTTTTGATTTTTGTATGGGTCCTCCAACAATGAGATGTGTGGAGGTGGCATGTTCTTCAAATTAACACGAATCATCTCTTTTTACTAAGGATGAGCACTAATGTAGGGACAAATACCAAAGATGAACTATTATCTCTATGGGGACTATTAACATTTGCCAAATGGAAAAATATAAGGGAGTTAGAATTATATGGTGATTCCAAGATTATTGTGGAATGGGAAAAAGGTTCTTCTTCCTTCCATGTTTCTATTCTCGATCATTGGTGCAACAATATAAAAATGTTGATTAAAGATTTTAAAAGTTTTCACATTTCTCACATATTCAAAGAGATAAACTATCTAACAAGCGATCTCTCCTAAAAATATGTGGGTGATTCTGAGGGCCTTCTTTTTTATGAAGAATTCTTTGATTTTTTTTTATTAGCTTTGGATCTCTTAAGTTGTATTAGCAATTTTTAGTTACTTTTTTTTGTTAAGGCTCTCATACTTCATTTTGTCATATTAGTGACATTTTGTAACATTCTCATATCAACTGGGTTAGATGATTAGGTTCAGTCTGTAGCTCTTTATAGAGCTGGTTTGTTCAAATTCTATGCACTGGATGTTTTGATATGCAAGCACACACGAGTAGTGCTAAGAAAAATTATGATGGTGTTTTAACTTTGATTATGCTTGAATATCAAGTTAATGTTTCTTTTTTCTATTTGAAAAAAATATAATAAATTTTAATCACAAAAGCTCAAAAATTACAATAAGGTGAAATCAACCAAAAAAACTTCATCAATGGGATTCAGTGGTGCAAAAACTTGTCTCATTTGAATGTTACATATGTTATAATATAGACGAAAAAATAATATATGAAAAAAATAGTTAAAGCAAAATTAAGACATGTAGAATCTAGAAATTTAAAGATTAAATTAGTCTCAGCAAAGGACCATAAATAAGAGGGAAACTTTATCAAAATTGTAGTCTAAATGTTTTATGAACTAAATCTTTTTTCACCACTTAAAATAATGGGAAGGAAAATCGAAATTTTTGGCCTAAAATCCTACAATAATTATTTTAGATTAATGAAATTATGAATATTAGATGTTGACATTGCACAATATGGTTACAATATAGGCATATGAGGGTGTCAATTAATCTATTTCTATATTAAAAATAATAACAAATAGTCAATCCAAAATTGTAAACTTTTTTACACAAACGATTATGATTATATTGATAAAAGGTTGAAAAGGTTTCAGCAGATCATTACAAAATTCCTCTATATGTGTTCATAGGAACATAGTTTCTATCTTCCAATAAAAAACAAATATTTACAGTCATCAAGAAGAAGTCGTTCCTATTCCAGAACACAATGATCCTTAAATTGCTATATATTCTAACATATTGACCAGCTATAAATAGGCAAACAAACTTCATATATAAAGATACTAACTATTAGAATCACTATGTTTGCCCTGCTCAACATAGAGAACTTCTTCATCTTATTAATTTTCTTTAGAACTATTCTTAGAGTCGATGGAAGCTTCTTCATCATAATCAACATCGTCTTCATCTGGATATTCCTTCATATTATCCGTAGTAGCATCATATTGAGAATATCTATCATCTTGAAAAAATCCTTAGTATCTTCATATTCATCCTCACTATTTGTAGTAGGGTTAACATGAAGGCCCTCTTCCACTTATTTCTCAGTGGAACAGCTCGAACTGATTTGAACCAGTTGCATGACATAATTACCTTCACCATTATTCGCATCAAAATTTTCTTCAACCTTTGAATTTTTCCCCATAATAAGGTCTTCATGATTTTTTACTAGAACTTCATGATGCTTGACATATTTGGTTATTACGTTCAACTTCTCATCACAAGCCCTAACTGCCATTTCAATGCTAATGAAACAATAATCCAAACCATAATTTATGTGTTATGAAAATCGATCAAACTGGTCTAGTCTCCCATTGCTCACCAACACATTAGCAACCAATTGATGAATTGAAGCAATCAGACACTCCATTTGATCACGCATCCATTTCATATGACACTAGAAGTCATGAATGTTGGCCTGAGATACACTAACTTGCTTAACAAGTTCTTCAATATGATATTTTAAGTCAACATTCACAATTCCTCCCCAAATCCTATCAACCCTACAAATACTAGTGCCAAATCTTCCATTGATAGTAGAACAAACCAAATTCCACCTAGAAGTCCCTCCAGGGAAACAAGATTCACAACCCAACAAGTATTTATTGTTATTTTTTCTTAAGACCTAATTAGATTATCTAGGATATTTATCTGAAATAATAACAAGTACAAAAAATGCATAATATATAAAATATACACAAGACACAAAGATTTTCACTGGGGAAACCATAAAGGAGAAAACCCCGCAAACTTCTTCAGAATAGTAAGATGATCAAAAGCAGTAATAAGAAATATTCAGCAGCTATCTATCTCTCCTCCTTTGATTATCTCTCTCTCTCATACGCACTTGAGTGTGTGTGTGGTGTGTATAAATGAGGGAGAGCACCTCCCTATTTATACCCTTTCAAGTCACTGACCAAATATAACATTCGAGCCTACATGTCATCTCACATGGGGCCCACTTCTCCTAGAGAGACTACAAGTACATATTAAATGATGTTACATTGGGGACTGTTGCCCCGACTTACAATGGAAGTTGTACCTCAAGGTCTAGACACAATTTAGACATCCTGTAAAGGGGTAACACACATCCCCAATGGGGGTACAACAACATATAATGATAATATACATCAGAATATCTTCCAAAGTTACAAATACATCAACACTCCATCTTAACTAAGAAGGAAATCTCTCTCTACACAATCATCAACACATTTGGTCAGGTCTTCATCACATCATCATCATCACGGAGTCATAGAGTCTTCATCATAGTTGTTGCCATCATCTTCTTATAATTTGATCATCGTACCATACTATATGTTATCGGAATTTTCTAAATTGCCAACCCTTTTTCATGTTGGATGTAGGCCTAGCCTCCATGTAGGTCTTCAAATAATCAAGTAGGTATAGCTTAGAACTTATTGCCTTGCAAACCTGAAGGATCTCTTAGGACTGATTATATGTCTTTGCAAAACCTGAAGGAGCATCCTAGGACTAATTATATGCCTCTGTAAAACCTGAAGGATCTCCTAGGATTGGTTATATGCCTCTACAAAACCTGAAGGAGCATCCCATGACTGATTATATGCCTCTACAAAACTTGAAGGATCTCCCAGGACTGATTATATGCCTCTACAAAACCTGAAGGAGATCCCTAGGACTGATTATATGCCTCTGCAAAACATAAAGGATCTCCTAGGACTGATTATATGCCTTTGCAAAACCTGAAGGAGCATCCCAGGACTAATTATACGCCTCTACAAAACTTGAAGGATCTCCCGGGATTGATTATATGCCTATGCAAAACATGAAGGAGCATCCCATGACTGATTATATGCCTCTGCAAAACCTAAATCCCCTACTATCATATCGGCATATTCAAATCATCTCATCATCACTTGGAGCACAGCCCAGATGCACACATCTCGACCACAACCCTTACATCTACACCATGGGAGGACACACCTACCACTAGGTGAGAATGGCTCCCATGCATCTGCGTTTTCTGGACCTATCACCTTGCCTTGGGAGGAACCTCAATCTAAAGTACACCAAGATTCTCTCTGAAGTATTCAAACTTCACTATGGCTAATAGCTTGGCCAACACATCAACTGTATTCTCATCTATAGCAACATATTGGAGCTTCGTTGCTCCTCTCTAAACCATATCCCTAATATAGTGGTACTTGATCTCAATCTTCTTCAACTTGTCATGGAACACTAGGTTCTCGTACAACTTCACCCAACTCTGGTTGTCATAGAAGATACAAGTCACCTCTAATTGGAGATCAAACAAATCATACAGTAGCTTCTGAAGCCATTCTGCCTCACAATTAACTGAACAACTTGCGGCATAATCTGCTTCGGTTGTACTCAGTGCCATGCAGGACTGCTTCCTACTAAACCAAAATAACACACCTGATCCCATACTGAAACAACACCCCAAAGTGCTCTTCCTATATAAGGCACTGCCAGCCCAGTCCAAATCAACATAACCCTGCAGACTAACCTTTTGATTTGCGTCATATCTGAGCCCATAATCAATTGTACCCTTTAGGTACCTCAATATATTATTTGCAACAACCAAGTGAACTTGTATTAGATCCGTCAAGAACTGGATCAAAGTGTTCACAGCAAATCATATGTTTGGTCTCGTGTTCAATAGGTACATCAATGATCCAATCATCTGACAATATATCATGGCATCAACTAACTCTGATGAAGCATTGCAAAGTAGCTTTAAGTTGGATGCCATGGGTGTGGTTATTTCCTTGCAGACCATCATCCCAAATCTCTTTAGGTCCACTACTGTATACTTCCCTTAACCAAGGAAGACTCCATCTACACTCTTCCACACCTCCATACCTAGAAAATAATGCATCATGCCCAAGTCCTTCATCTCAAACTCAACAACAAGATTCCTCTTTGTATCTATAATTAACCCATCCTGACCTGTCACAAATAGGTCATCTACATATAGTAGGATTATCATTGGGCTCCCTTCATTAACCTTGTAGTAAAGGTTGGTGTCTGATTTACTCTTGGTAAACCCCAAACTAGTCAGGAAGTTGTCCATCCTGTTGTACCATGTCCTGGGTGCATGTTTTTATCTGTACAAATATTTCTTCAATCTGCACACATTAGTCTTCCTGTCATGTGTCTCAAATCCGAGTGGTTGCTCCACATACACTTCCTCTTCCACTACACCATTCAAGAATGTTGTCTTGACATCCATCTGGTGTATCTTCCATTTCATCACTGCAGCCAGAGCAAGTATTTTTCTGATGGAAGTGTATCTGGCTACAGGTGCAAAATTCTCCTCATAATCTATCCCTTCTTTTTGGGAGAAGCCATGTGCCACAAATCTCGCTTTATATTTCTCTATGCTGCCATCAGCAGCATACTTGATCTTGTAGATCCACTTGGAAGTCACAACAGAATTCCCTTCTGGTCTCGGGACCACATCTCAACCATCATTCTTCATGATCGATTGGTACTCCTCGATCATGGCATCCTTCCATTCTTTCTTTTCGGTTGCTTCTTCATAGTTGGAAGGTTCTTTGTCAATGATGTTGCACAACAGGGTTACATAACTAGAGTATGGCCTAGGTATCTTGCTTTCTCTGTGTGTTCCTTCTAGAGCGCCATATCTCTCTGCATATAGGATAGCCTCGCCTACCCATGTTGGTTTCCTCTTGTGAGAATTCTTCTCACGGGGTGGATCTAGAGGTTCCTAAGGTTCTTCTATTTCTCGATCTTCTTCTGGAGTTGCTTCATTTATAGTTGTATCTCGGATCCTAGGTACTTCTGGTTCTTCAAGTTCTTTAATAGATAGTTTTATTGTTTTGTTCTATGTTGAGTCTTCATCAAATATCACGTTCCTGCTGATATTGATCTTGTTATAACCTAGAAAGTATACTCTGTAAGCCTTCGAGTTTTCACTATATCCCATAAATATGCCCTTATTTTCGGAAGGGTCTAACTTCATTCTTTTCTCCTTCAAAATTTTTATGTACACTGGGAAACCAAATATTCTGAGGTGCCTGACTTCTGGTTTCTTACCAAATAATGCTTCTTCTGGGATCTTGTTGTCTAGTATTCTATGTGGAGTATGATTTTCTACATACACAGTTGTTCTTGCAGATTCTTCCCATAAATGAATAGGAAGATCCTGATCATGAAGCATTTCTCTTGTTGCTTCTGTAATTGTTCTATTCGTCCTTTTTGCAACTCCATTTTTTATGGATTGTATGGAGTGGTCAACTCCCTCTTAATCCCTAAATCTCTGCATAATTCCTTTAATTCTTCTAATGTGAATTCTCCGCCATTGTCTGATCGAAAAGTATTGATTTTCTTTTTTTCTTTTCTGTGTAATTCTCCATTAGGCTTTGAATTCCTTAAATTTGTTGAATACTTCATATTTTCTCTTCAACAAATATATCCAAGTCTTCCTAGAAAAATCATGAATGAAAGAAACATAATATACATACCCACTCAATGAGCTAGATGAAATTGGACTGTATACATCAGAGTGGATGACTTCCAAGATTCCTTTCGCTTTGCTCTCGCTACTTGGAAATGTCTTCTTTATGTTCTTTACCTTCGCACATCCTTTGCAGATACCTTCATGCTTTGTCTAGATTTCAGGAATACCGTTAACTGCTTTGCTGGCAAGTGATAGTGCTCTATAGTGCACATGAGCAAGCCTTCTATGCCAGAAGTCACTTGGCTCCATGGAGTGATGGACCAAGGCTTGTTCAGGTTAGCCCTTAAGTTTGTATAAGCCTCCCTCTTTCTCTCCAATCACTATTGCATCATATGGTGTCTTTCCTTTTGGCCACATAAGAACTTGGCCATCAATAAATGAAACCCTCATACCTTTTGCATCTAATGCAGATATGGAGAGAAGATTCTTCTTGAGTCCTGGTACATATAGAACATCCTTCATCTTCAAATATTTTCCATAGTTTAGCTTGTAAGAGGCTTCACCACTTCCTTTTATAGGGTATTGGTAGTCATCCTCAAGTTTTACCTTGTGAGGTGACTCATGTTAAGATAGATTCACAAAGGATTCCTTAAATCCTGTCATATGCTTGGAAGCCCCACTATCTATAAGCCAATCATTGCTCCCATGTGAAACAGTACTTGTGAGAGCTGAAATCGGAACATTTTCTTCATCGCTTGAAGAATCTTCTTTTTCTCCTCTGGTTCTCTTCCTGGGAGGTTCATCATCCTATGTAGTGTGAGCATGATGTCTCTTCTTGTTGTTCTTATTCCTTTTGTTCTTGGGACAATATCTGGAAAAATGTTCCTTCTCATCACCAGTATAACATCTAAAATTAGATAAATCTCCCCTGGGTCTTCTAAGGTTCTCCCTCTGGATACCTAAGAAGAGGTTTGCACTTCGAGATATTTGATCAATCTCAACGCTTGATAGAGCCTAGGATTTGGATCTACACTGGTTATAAAACAAGCCATGAAAAAAATTGTCAAGGAGGGGACCATTATGAGCAGAACTCATGATAGAATCCTTTGGAATCTCAAGCAAATCAATGAATTTAATCTTATGTGTGTCACAAGATATAATAATCTCATGGTAGAGAAGCTCACTAATGAAGCGATTAATCTTAATAAGGGAGTTTTTGTGTAAAATAGGGCTAATCCAAGAGGATCTCCCTAATAACTAAAATTCAAACTCTTCAAATGCTTAAGAAAAGGTTACAGATTTATAGAGATTGTCGAAATCTTTCTGGTGATACCCATTTTGTCAAATTTGGACTTTGGATGTAGAAGTTATCACAATTTGAAGTTTTGACATTTGGACTAATTACCTTTTGACGTGTGGCATGCGGAAGCAGGGCCTATCTCCGATTTATTAACCAAATTATGCCACGGTCAAAAGTTGAGAGAGGAAGAGACAATTTTTTTAAGCCCATGTCGACTGCTGACTTCCAACATCGAACAACCGAAAGGTTAGGAGTCAGAAGTTGGTAGGATTGTTGTGATGTCAATTTCAACATTCGATGTCGGGGTCAAAACAGTTAAAATAGGTCATCTTCAGAAATTCACCATTGGAAATTTAGCATCAACAATCGGCTTCGGAAAGTCAACATCAATATTTGGGGTCACAGTGATCAAGGGTTCAACTTTCTCGACAACAGAATAAATCGATGGTCCTAGTTTAAACCGAAAGTTATGTCTACGGATTTGGATTTTTAGTTTGTACATAGATCTTTGGACATGGATATTTGAATCCGATCCTCATTTCATGCCATTCTACTCCTAATTTGGGCATAGATTCTTATCCTATAGGTAACTTGGGAATTGAGATGGATTTTGAACCAAATTGGGCACGTTATCCACGGATCTTCACCTACCAAATTATTCTATTTAACAGACTATTTTTGGCATGGCCAAGGACTTATTGGGAGATGGTAGCGAGATACAAAAGGCAATAGAGGAAGAAATACACAATTGGAATAGTAAGATTTTAGTGGATTTCAATAGACATAAGCATTTTAGACTGTAAAATCATGATGTGTATTGTCTAGTGCTTGGAGATGTTGCGTTGAAGACAGAGAGTCTCCATTTGTACGCTTGAGGTATCGCATTGGATGTGTATGTTATCTTTGATCATAGTGATATTTATGTGATTCTCTATATTTGATGTAACCTTACACATTTTGAAGAGTTAATTTATTTGGTCGCACTAGAAGTGGACCTGGAGACGTAGGAATTATGAGCCAAACTTTGTTAACAAGTTACTGTCTTCATTTTCATGGTTGCAATCTCTATTTATTCTCATGATTATGTTCGTATCATTATCTTTAAGATTTTTTTTTTCCTTATTGGAACTTAGAAATTAAGAACATTTCACTTTTTAAATTCTTGGTGGTTAACCAAAAGTTCTTGGAGTTTATGGATCAGGGTCCTTCCAAAGCATAGGTGGCTCCCCCATATTCTTATATATGAAAGCACATAGGAAGGACTACTCAAGCATCATGGCGTTGGGATTTGAAAATGGTAGCATGCTCCCCACATGAAAATTTCGTCCTTCCCATAGCATGTGGAAGTGAGGGAACCAAAACACTCCCTCGTGTTCTTGGCTCCATCATTCTAACTTTAACTCCTTTGTTGGTTGGATTTTGTATGGCGTTCTACTCGTTTTATTCCTTAACGGGGGGGATATCTCTGGTAAGAGATATCACAGGTGTGGACGACTTTGGGAAGCAATGTAACTCTTTTACTGGAGTGCATGAAGTTGGTAATGCATATCAATGATTCATGGAAGCGTCAGGAGGTAAAAAAAATTATTTGTGATCCTTTATTATTTCCTTGACATTGGGATAGAAGAAGATCATTAATGAAAAACTTGGACAGTGAGGAGAAATATGTACCAATTCATATGTTTTGTTCTTTTTTATGTGATTATAATTCTATTCCTGGGGAAAAGCTTTCACGTTGGGGTGTTGAGTTTTGTTTCTCAAGGCTTTATGTGTATTTTCACATGGCCAGTTCTTCAAACTCGAGAAAAATTGGGATGGATGGCCTTAATGACATTCGGAAGATAAAGAGAATGAAGCATACAATCAATTCCCAAATGGGGGGAATGAAGGGGTTAAGTGTGTATGTACCTAGGGAGGATAATATGGCATACCTAAGGAGGTACCCAATGGGATATTTCATGTTATGTGGCCATAGTCATGAAATATGCCCACTTGGTAGTTCATGGGTAATAAATAGGCCCACTAGGTAGTTAGAGGAAACGATATCATAATAAGGGGTAGTTGGCATAGACCCCTTAAGAATACTCATGATTTTGGGCAAGGATTACTACAAATCGATAGTACAACCTCTCACACTGCTTATTAGAATACTAGGAGAGATGCCTTAGAAATAAGAGTGAAGGAATATGGAGGGGGGATAGACAAGCTAGCCAGCAAATCTAAGATGCATTTCAACATTATATTGGGTTTAAACCAAAACACTTAGTCTCATAATATTTACTGTATTGGATTGAAGAATATTGAAGAGGATATTGTGTAGGAAACAACCATGGCAGTCCTAGAAATGCCAAATACCCAAGGATTTGTTAAGGAGGAACATTAGTCATGTTTTTTCTTAGTTTTATGTTTCCATGTATTTTACTTGTGTTGTTTTAAAAGGGAAATTTATTAGGTTGTATTGTTTTAAATGCTCTATGAATGTAATTCACATTAAAAAAGAGGGAATTGGGGAAGGAGCAAAAGATTCTCCCTTAATTGAGTTATGTGCTCTTATCTAAGAGGTACTTGTCAATTTTAGAGTATTTTCTATACACCATGGAGAATTGCCTCTCTACAAAGAAGAAGCCCTAGGGGCAAGGAAAACAAAAGGGTAGTTGGAGTAGAGACATGGATAGATGCATCATATATAAAAATCAAGGCTCGACTTATAACACTACAACAAAAACTAGATTTAGCGTCGAATTTAGCGCCGGATTTTAGTGTAATTTTTTCCCAATTGTGATGAACAATCTGGTGCTAAACTTGGTGCTATTGTACATTTTCATAAAACGCCATCTATTGCATCTTTTTTTCCATCCTTTTTAACATCCATTTTTGCGTCCATTTTTGCGCCCAATTTTTTGCATCTTTTGTTACGCCTTTATTTCCGTCCAATTTTGCAACTTCTATTGCATCTTTTTTTGCGTCCTTTGTTACATCCTTGTTTGCACCCAATTTCACGCTCAATTTTGCATCCAATTTTGCGTCTTATTTTGCACCTAGTTTTTCATCGAGTCTTGCACCCAATTTTGCACCATGTTTTGCATAAAATTTTGTGTCCAATTCTGCATCTAACGTTGCATCTAGGATTGCATCCAATTTTCAACCCAATGTTGCTTCTAGTTTTGCATCCAATTTTACTTATAATGTTGCATCCACATTTACATCC
>LPNX010688890.1:112277-132776 GCA_001517045.1 Pseudotsuga menziesii | reverse complement strand
CATGACAAATAACAACTTATTTTTTAAGATGATCAACATCATCATTCTCATTGTATTCATCATCACCATCATCATCATTCATTTCATTGCCATCATAATCATCAGCAATGTCGCCATTGCCATTATCCTCCTCCTCCTCCTCCTCCTCATCATCATCATCATTGTCATCGTTCTCTTCATTATCAACAATATTATCATCATCATCATAACCATCCTCAATATCATAATCATTATCCTCATTTTCATCTTCAACATCTGGGTGTAAAACTGGATGCAAAAAATGATGCAACAAAAGTAGGCGCAAAAGTGGACGCATAATGGGGTGCACCAAAAATGGATGCAAAAAGGTGATGCAAAAGTGGACGCAAAAAATGATGCAATCATGGAAGCAAAACATGATGAAAAAATTGGCGCAAAAGTGGATACAACCATGGATGTAAAATTGGATACAAAATTGGATGCGAAAGTGCATGCAACAAAAGTAGATGCAAAAGTAGTCGTAACACCCAACGCAAAAACCGATGCAAAAGTGGATGCATAAAGGGATGCAATAACTGATGTAAAATTGGATGCAAAAAAAAGATGAAAATGTGGATGCAATAGTAGATGCAAAAAAAGACATAAACATGGATGCAAAAAGGGATGAAAACGTGTGTGCAAAAGTGGACGAAAAAATGGATGCAAAAGTGGATGCAAAAATGGCTGAAACAAAACGAGATGCAAAACTAGACTCAAAACAGGATGTAAACTTTGATGCAAAACTTGGTGCATGAAGGGATGCAAAAAAAGAAGCAGAAGTGGATGCAAAAGTGGATGTAAAAAAGGATGCAAAAGTGGATGAAAACAAGGGCGTAAAAGTTGAGGCAAACATGGGTGTAAAAGGGGGCGCAACAAGAGTAGATGTACAAACTAGGCGCAAAATTAGGTGCAAAACCTGTCGCAAAACCTGATGCAAAACCTGGCACATAACTAGGTGCAAAACTTGGTGCAAATTACGCCATAGTTTGCGCCAGATTTAGAAAAAGGACGCAAAAAACGCCTAAAATAGCACCAACCCGTGAAATTGTGCCATTTTGTCCAAAAAATGAAGAAAAATACACTGAAAGATGGTCTAGACACAAAAAAGGATGCAAAAAAAGACGCTAAATCCAATTTTTGTTGTAGTGTAATTACCAAGAACAACACCCAAAAGGAGCACCACTAATTACAGCAATTGAATCACCACCGTCTTCCCTAACATGCCTTCCTCTTTTGTTCTACTAATAGCTTGATTGTCTTACTAAGTACCAGTTTGATTATTCTTGCAAGCTTGCCTAATGTTTCTAGAATTTCTTTAACGAGGTTACTGTGCACTAGCCTTAGATTTTGTAGCTCCAGTAGATTTAGATTTCCAAGCTAGAGGGTAGAGTTCCTTGGCAAAATTAAACTCTATAAGATTCCAAATATTTGTTGTTCAGTACTTGTCGATACCTATTGGCACTTATCCATGATATCCCTCTACAAGCAAAGAATTTGTTTGCTTCATCTAAGGCCTAGTTGCATTGCATTTGCAAGTTTTTTCACCTTTCCTTACTTGTATGTGGTGTTTGTTTACACCTTCAATGATAATAAAGTTTTAGAAGTTAACAAAATATATTATAATCCATTCTCTAATGTGTTGTAATGTCTTTACATTATTGCTCATGGAGCATAGAATAGACGATAAATGGGTAACTGTTAAGGCACTCCTTGCGTAAGGTCATTATTCTGAAACTACCTATATACTAACTTACCAAAAAAATGTCTTTACATTATCAAATTATCAAATACAATCTTAAACAAACTAATGTTAGTATCACCATATATATTTCCCTTAAATTATCACATATATTTGCCTTGCATCAAATTAAGGATACACATCAAGTAAATGTATATTTCCCTTAGCTTAAGGTTACACACATCAAAGTGAAAGAAAGCAACACATTAATGAATAGTTATAGTGCCATGTCATGTGTAGCAAGTTCAACCATTTCCAACATCAGCAATACGTACACTAACTAATTATTATGTGTAATTAATGTAACAAAATTGCTAGCAAATTATTGTGTGTAGTTTATGTAACAAATTGTGATAACAACTATGATGAATTACAAATAATATGAGAAAAAGAATCACAACGAATGGAGATAGGAAGTCGTGAACACGTTACTTTTTTTTTCTTAAAAAAAAGACAGTATTCATTAAAAATATTAGTAAAGATGTACGAAGTCCGGTAGAGTTCATGCCACAGTTACTTATTAATGCATATGCCTCATAATCCACCCAATATATCATCAAAATAAAGATGTAAAATATAAGTTATATTTAATAACATTAATGATTTCATAATTGACTATCAAATTTGTGGAGGATCTTTAAGAGGCTATCATTTATCTATTTCCTGTAATAATTTTTTTTGTTAGGGACTAGTCACTATGTGGTATATCGTGGTTTGATGTTAATTTTGTATTTTAAATTTGGAATATATATATATAGGATCTTTAAGAGGCTATCATTTATTTATTTCCTGTAATAATTTTTTTTGTTAGGGACTAGTCACTATGTGGTATATCATGGTTTGATGTTAATTTTGTATTTTAAATTTGGAATATATATATATAGATCAATGGGTTTGTATTTTTATGATTTGGGTCAATTTAGAGATTTTAATAATATTTATAAACAACTAAAATTCGTGAGATCACACTTTCAAATTTGTAGATAAATACATGCCAAAAGACTCATCAAGAAAGGGAGCAAACACACCGAAAAGTGAAGTGTTTGAAGTAACACTTATTCGACATCAACCAACAAAAACTTCATGCGTGACAATGGAAAAAACATAAATTCGACACGAACCATGAAACAACGATTTCATTTATAGGATATAATTTAAGGGTTTCAAGTGAGCAAGTTATCTTCATTTAGGAAAATGGTTTTATGTGAGCTTATTGTCTTCATTTATGTGATTATGGTTTTATACAAGTTTGTTATCCTTGTTGTATTGAGAGGCACATTTTACAACTCAATCTGGAAGATATTGTAACATTCATCATGTCTATAACACCTATGTGGACAAAACATAGAAAAACATATTGTAATGTCCATGTTGTCTATAACAGTTTCATGGAAAAAATAAAATTACTTTCAAATGCGCTTAAAAAACTAATAATAAAAATTTAATAATCTCACTCACTCTCGTACACACATAAAACTCAAAATATATCCATCTTAACCTAGGAACCATCAAACACTAAGAGGGATCAAATCCTTCAAAGTGAAAACATTTTCATATCAAAATGATTCAATCTCTCTCCATACTTGATGAATAAAAAGTTAAAATAAATATATACTTATATATTTAATCAAACTTGATTTTAGGCAAGCTTCCTACATGTGTTTATATGAACGTTATTTTATGCGAACTTGTTATTGTTATTTTATACATGTTTACTATATCCACTCAAACAAATGTAATTTGATGCAAACTTGCTATACTCGTTTAGGATAAACATGATTTTGTGTAATCCTCGCATTGTTTTTATGTGAACTAAAGGTTATGTTGAATGGGTATTTATTTGCTCTAAACTTGATATTATTGATTTATCTTAGTAAGTGTATTATGAATAATTGTCAATTGTGTCTAGTTTGAGTAGTTATTAGATAGAGTGATGTCCTCCTCACCCAAGGTATATTCTTATAAGTGACATTTTGATCCCATAATGAGTATATTGTTGTAACAACTTTGAATCTCGTTGTTGATTGGACTTGATGTTTCGATTATTATCCTTTGTGTTTATTCAAAAATTTAATCATTATTTTGAAAAAACATCAAATCAAGGCAAATACATGTTTTCATGTTTCAAATCTCTCTTACTTATAATATAATTATATATAATTGAGGAGATGGACAAAAATGATGGAGATCTTGTGGACTACTCGGAAGATATGATGTCAGAGACATAAATATTTATCCAGTACCTGCAACCTTGATCAACATTTTGTTTTGTCAGTTTCATGACAAGGCGCCATATCAAAATCCTCCTCCACCTTTAACGAGTTTGTCTTTGGGGGTTATCTTAGAAAGGAAGAATAACAAGTTGAGAAACAAGGACTCTATTTTCTCCACAGAAAAAAAAAAATGCGAATAATCCCTTTATTGACACTAACAATGAAAGGTTCATGTATCCAGGTGAAAACCCCATTCAAGATTTTTTTGGGGTCTCCCCCCAAAATCCTAGAACAACTCTGCTTGGTCACACTTATCGCTACATTTGTGTGGAGTTAAGCTACAAAACTGTCCTACATCCTGAGGAAGATTGATATTGTGTTAAGGAGTTTATCAGGGTTGGGATAAACTTTGCTCAAGATCAAGGGGGCTCTCTAGATCAAACGAGGTCCAAACAGAATAAAAGAAGGAAGGTATTGAAGCGAAGGAGTGGAAAAGTCAAATTAGTGGTTGGGAAATACATGAAAATGGAAGATATGCTTAAGATAGATGGGAAAACAATTGTGGGGAAGTTTGTTAGGAGGAAAGTTGGAATTTCGGCTCTAGGGGACTAGACTATGGTGAATTGGGATACATTAATAGGGTTCAACCCATCCTTCTACACTCTTTGTAAAGGGTGGCTCAAGTTTATCTTCAAATCCTCGGAGGATGCAATGAAAATTCTCAGTCTATTGTGGTTTTGGGACTCATCGATATTAATTCATAAACCTTGGATTCCCTTATTTGATCCTAACGTTATTGGGAGTAAACCCAATATGGGTTAAACTCCTGAGACTCCCACTCAAATGGTGGTTAGGCATAGGATTGAGGACTATATGAGACAATTGGAGGGGAACCCTAGCGATTAATAAAATCCATAAAGCAAGTTCCATAAGGATGATGGCCAAGGTCCTGGAGAATTTTAAGGTGTGTTAGGCGCTATATCATTCTTTTGATTTGGTGTATGTGGAGAGAATTTTTCTCAACATGTATATTACATCAACCTTCCCTTTAGATGCAATCAATACCATAAGATGGGCCACCTCTTTGAGGACTATCCTCTAATAACATTCCAAAGGAAATGGGGGTCAAAAGGTCTTAAACAAGAAAGAGAGGACCTTTTGGTTGAGAAGGGTGGAGAGGAGAAGACCGATGACCTCTAGTCTCTTAAGGAGTAGCTAATGTGGGAATTGGGGAATGATTTAACCCCTACAAGTCTATCTGAAACTTCAAACCAGGAGTACTGGTCCATCAAATTTATGGAGCTTAGAGGTCCTTCAAATATATTTTGATGTGTGACTCTCTCAAGGAAAAGAATGCTCAAAGATTAGATAGTGGTCATATCATGGACCCTTCCTCCTCAGTTAAGGATGAAGGTATGTCCCCATCGGCCAATTTAATTTATGGTCGTTTAACTACTAATTCCAAAGGAACAAATACATTATTGTTAGGATTATTAATTAATCCTCCCTTTGACCACTTAGTCTATTTTGTCTTTTCCTGGCTTAGTAGGTCATTATCACTTCACTAATGCATGGGGGACAAACCTATGAGCCACCTACCAATCACTGCGCCTGTTTGCATGAGTTTAGGAGCTCCAGGGACCAATCCCTATAATTTAGGAACCCACTCCAAGTGCCACCAATAGTCTACAGCGGTTGAACCTAGTAGGTATTCAGTTATGTTCAATTATGCTTTGATTTCCATAACTTAGTTCACTCTCAACCACCCTTGCACTAGTTTGCATGATTCAAGGGAGGTTGGGTGCATTTACTCACCTACCCTCATTAGTTAGCTTATTGTAGACGGATTTAGTGATCCGGAGTTGCATTAGTGAGCTATAGTGGTGATTTTCCCATGCTGAGTTAGCATCGGAGTCAGTTTGAGTTGGTGAATTTGAATCCTCCCTAAGGTATTTAAATTCTACCTAGTGTGTGATTATTGTATTACATATACATCAATGATTATTCATGTATTGTTATGATGACCATTTTTTGCCTCATGCGTGTGTAATTTCTACCATGAATCTATTGATCATTTTACACTTAATAGTCTCTCCTCTGTAACCTTCGTTCTCCATTGAATTCATTCAAGCTTGATAATCCTATGCTTCACTAAAATTAACATGGTATCATAGAAGGTATTCATGCCACCTTCAAACCCCAGATACTTCCATTCATGCACTAGAAGCAATTGGGTTCCATATAATTCTTGGTATTCTTTCCTTGCTCCCTCTGGATTATGTACAAAGAAGTCTATCCAGGTGTGATGCACCCAGAGAAAGTGCACATATCAAAGTGGAGAGCGTTTGAATTGGTTTGATTCGAAATTGAAGTGTTTTTGCAGTTTTTTTGTAGGTACATTGAAATATTTTCTGAAGAATTAGTTGTTCTTGAAGCTGTGCGACGAAGAATTCAGAAGTTCTAACTCCCAGAATCCTCACACCCTTCAATTACCTTGATTGGAGGGTTGATATGCATATTGTCTTGTGCAACAAGGGTCTGTACAAGGTCACCATGGGCAAAGAGGTCAAACCCCAGTAGTATCTTGAAAAATTGAAGTATATGAATAAGCGTGATGAAGCTTTTGGCTTCATGTGCATCCACAACTCCAGGGAGCTATTGTTCCAGCTTGATGGACTGAAAACTCCAAAATAAGTATGCGATAAGCTCGAATATTTGTTTGGAAAGCAGAATGAGATTAGGGGCCATATTCTGGAGAATGTGATGATAACACTACATCCCAATAAATTTGAAACAATACAACAGTTCTTCTCAAAATTCAAACCCCTTTTCATGCAATGTAAGCAGCGCGGGATTGATAAAAAGGATGACAATTTGGTGCTCTCAATTCTAAGAAAAATTGGTCCATAATTCTCAGTGTTTGTATCTACCTTTCACTCCGAGAGACTGACAACTCCTAATTTGTGAATGCCAACCCTTGATTCCTTCACATAATCACTAATCCATAAACAAGATAAGTCGATTCATATGGGATCTCCCAAAGCCTCCAAGAATCAGGCTCTCTTATCTAGAGACTATGAATGCGCAAGCAAAGGGGAAGAAGAAAGGCCAAGAGAAGAAGAACATTGATTTCAAGCCTAAAGAGAAGTAAAATACTTAAGAAGGACTCTCTGGTTCCAAGAAGGACAAGCAAAAGAATTTTAACAAAGACAAGTGCTCTTACTGCAAGAGAGTATTTCATCCAGAGAATCAGTGTATGAATAAGACCATCGACCATATTTCTAAGCTCCTTGAAAAGAACAATATTTCCCTTACTGAAGGTGTAAATAAGTTTGATGTTGGAAACAAGGCTGAAGAACATGAGAGGTACCATGCCTTGAAGGCGGGATTTTCTCGGTCAAAGGATTTTCTCATTGATTTTGGAGATTCCAACCACATGGTTTCCTTCAAAGAATCATTCGCTACTCTGGATCTCTCTAGAGGACCAAGCATCCACATGGGAGATGACTCACAAATCCCAACTATCAGAAAAGGTTCCATAAAACTGAGCATGGAGTGTTCCAAAATGTGCTCTGTGTTCCCTTCCTGGTAGCAAAC
Source organism: Pseudotsuga menziesii (assembly GCA_001517045.1). Classification (NCBI taxonomy): domain Eukaryota; kingdom Viridiplantae; phylum Streptophyta; class Pinopsida; order Pinales; family Pinaceae; genus Pseudotsuga; species Pseudotsuga menziesii. Next base: position 125,210 of record LPNX010688890.1, on the reverse strand, counting down.
TAGTTGTCTTTATACCAGATGACACATACTGGATCTCCCAAGAGAGTCACATTTGATCCTGACATAGTGGATATCTCAGGAGTCTCTACTAGAAATCTGATAGAGAAAGGAGTTTCTAATCATTCCTTCAAGGCATATGAGTTTTCTCACTTTCTTCCTAATTCATATCTGACTGCCTTATTTACTCATGCCATTAACACAACCAAGTTGTGGCATGAAATATTTGGCCACCTTAACTTCAAGTATCTCCAGTCATTGCACAATGAAAATATGGTTGATGGATTTCCTCTCATCAAATCTTTTGAAGGTGTGTGCATTGGTTGCTTGGTAGGGAAGTATCAAGAGAAAATGTATGAGGTTGGGAAGGCAAGAAGAGATGCATCCACGTTGGATTTAATCCACAGTGATGTCTCCAGACTGATGCCTACAACATCTATGAATGGATCCAAATACTTTCTCACCTTCATTGATGATTGTTCAAGGTATTGTTGGGTCTACTTTCTAAAGCAAAAGTTTGAGGTATTTTAGACCTTCAAAACATTCAAAGCCTTGGCCGAGAACACTCTCGAAAAGAAGATCAAAGCACTTAGATATGATAAGGGAGGTGAGTATGTCAAAAGATAATTCTAGTAGCTTTGTGCATTAATTCCAGTAGCTTTTGTTTCATTTTATTTTGCTCTATTTGGTAAGTGATTTCATGGCTTTCTTTCTTTGATCTTTCTTTTTGAAACTTGTTCTTTGATTTGTTTTTGATGGCCTTAAAGATTTGGTGATTTTGTCTCTCTTGGGTTTTTCACTGCACGACAACTCATACATGCTTTTATTTGAAGCTTTCTAAGTTAAATACGTCTTTTGATGTGACCTTGATTATATTTTATAATTGAGAAAATAATTTTATAAATTTTAAGATTTTGTTTCATATTCCAAATAGCTACTTATACTAACATGAATATGAAACCAATTTTTATTTTAATAAAAGAACTTTGAGATATAAATGTTTCATTTTACACCTCATTAAATTAAAAATGATTTTAATTTTCTCAAGTTCTTTTATTTCTATAAATTCGTTTATGATTATATTATACATTCATTAAAAGCTATCTTGAGCACATCCAAGTTAATTTTTTTTTTTTAAAGGTGAACATATAACAAAATAGCACACTTTAATATTGTGAATTTTTACATTTATAAGTTTTTTTATTCACTTTAAGGTATATATATAATATTGTGAATTTTTACATTTATAAGTTTTTTTTATTCGCTTTAAGATATATATATATAAAAGACTCTTAAATTTTCTTTATCATCTACTTTTTCATGTACATTTTTATATGGTTAATATTTCAAATATGTGAAGTTTTTTTTTTAATCAATATGACAAATATAAAAAATATATATATACAATAAATAAAGATTGTTTCAAATCCTAAGATGGTTCATCATTTATGATTTTCATGGAAGCGTTCTTTTGATGACTATTTTGTTATCTTATCATTTTTACAAAAGGCATCAAGTTAATATTTTTCAAACATTTTAATTGATTGCTATCCTTGATATAAACTTAAAAACAATGTTGTTCGATTTGTTGTCCAGCTACGATCAAGAGATGGAACATAATATATATTGACGTAGGTCCTGGAAAGTATAATATTGAGCAGAGATAAAAGTGTGTGGACAAAGTTTCAAAAGTGAGATTGTCGTTAAAGTATTGATCCAATGGATTGATGATTTGCATGTATAGCTAGATATTTTCTGTGTTAAGATTCTCACTTTTCTTGCACCTATGTGAATTAGTCTTCGTGGTAAACGCCAGATTGCAAATTAGTATGGATCATTGTTGAATCGCCAGGACATTGTATCATCAAAGGAGGGGATCATGAGGAGATTAGCCATCATAACAATATAAAAGTCATATGGAATGCATAGTTCATAAAAAAAAACACCAAATCATCATATTAATAATGAGATATTAGCTTATTAATTGAGTAAGGCACCACCTGTTGAAAAGTTCATTTTCATTCAACAAAATTTGTGATGATGATGGAACATGCCCAATTTTGGTCCTTAGAATCAATCCAAATCAGAAATTAGGTTTGCAGCAACCAAAGATACCACACGTGGTGATAATCAGAGATAAGTCTTAATGCCAGTTTGTTAAGCCAGATAATTTTCCAGCGAGATGAAGAAATGTCTACCAGAAATTGTAACGTACTATCATGTTTTATTCGGATTCTTAGACCTCAATTTATCACTAGAATCTGATTTGACCATCGTTGCTTAGAGGTTGGATATCAGCGCATGCAATCAGATAGCAAGAAGTTATAGATCTATCTCAAAGATCATTGAAGAAGCCGCCAAAAATGCAGGTTTGTTATTATGAATTAACTACAGACAGATAAAGACACGCAAACGCAGTAAATGACAGCGCGTCGAAGGATCTCTTTTACTAGGACAGTGCACTCTTAACTTTCTTTTTTTTGACATTTACAATCGACTCATGAGTTATGCAATCAAACACCTGCTATAATGTGAAGCTTTGATCATTGTCATCGTAATCTTTCTCTCTTAGTTGTCATTTGGTCCACTACTTGATAAGCATGCATACAGGATCAGATCACAATCATTTGATTATCAATATGTGAATTATTGTGCTGATCAAATAAAAGAAACATTATTCTATGTTCATAGTTTTATATTTTATTATCTTACTATTTGATTGATTATGCAAGTTATGTAAAATCATATCGCATCATCATAACCATGAGCAGAAAATGATATATCACTTGATTGTATGGCCACGCAAGACACACCAGTTCAGTAAAATTTATGTTTACCAGAGGTAGCAGTTGGTTCTAGTTAAAAGACATTGGTAATTACCGAACTATTAAGGATATGGGGCCAGGCCAGATAGCTAAACTGCCGAAAAGATGAAAGATAAGAACAGTTGCATCGGTTCACTGATTACAAGGAGGTACTCTTGGCATTTAGTTATTTTCCATCAAAGACATCTCATGGATTATATAAGGAGGAGCTCTAGTTTATGAATAGTGGGGGGGGGGGGGGGGGAGGTCTCTACAGAACAGAACGAGTTTCATTATTCTATTATGTTTCTATTTTGTAAATCTTGAGGTTTGCAATTAGAGTAAAGGCATTGCTGCCAGCAGGATACTGTATGCAGCTTGAGTTGTCTTTGGTTTTATTATAAGTATTCTGTGGGGATTTGAGCACATGAAAGAAGAGGATACATTGGAATTATAGATTAGAAACAATGTTACAAGCTTACAATGATTGTTGTCATTGTGATTGTTCAAGGCTGATTATCAAACTGGTATCATGGAGCTCTAGTTTATGAATAGTTGGGGGGGGGGGGAGGTCTCTGTAGAATAGAACGAGTTTCATTATTCTATTATGTTTCTATTTTGTAAATCTTGAGGTTTGCAATTAGAGTGGAGGCGTTGCTTCCAGTAGGATACTGTATGAAGCTTGAGTTGTCTTTGGTTTTATTATATGTATTCTGTGGGGATTTGAGCACATGAAAGAAGAGGATACATTGGAATTATATATCAGAAGCAATGTTACAAGCTTACAATGATTGTTGTCATTGTGATTGTTCAACGTTGATTATCAAACTGGTATCATGTTTTTTTGTTTTATTCAGTTTAATAAATTATTAAATATATTTTGAATAAGGATCTTCTTTACTTGATTCAGCTACATTTATACTTTGTAATAAGTGTGTGAATTGTTTTTTAGTGATTCAAATCAAAAAGCATTTGTATATTTGATTTTAATATTATTTATATCATGTTATTGAGTTGTTACCAATAATCTGATTGAATGATATTACATATACATTTAGCATATTAATTGAATAACTTGTATTTTTACAGCTAATCAATTGAATAAGTTAAATATCTTTAAAATTGAATATTTAAATGTTAGATGTTAATGGTTTGTTGATAGTTATGATACAAGTTTATTAATGATTATTCATTAATAATTCTTTTGTCATAAATTTATTTTCATTAGAAAGTTATTATGGTAACTATGATAGGTTTTCCTTTGATAGTTATTTTTTTTTTAATTTTCTATTGTTTATAGAGTCAATGGATTATTAACATGTTCTTTTAAATTTGCTCCTATGCTAATAGCATTGGATAGGAATAGCTTAGTTTAAAAGTTAGAATATATTTCTTTTTAAGTAACTGTAACTTAGATTATAATGCATCTATTGTACGTGTGTTTCCTAGATTTAACTCTATTCCTGATCGAAAAGATGAAAAATTTGTCGAATTATGTTGGTCCGAGTTGGTTTTGTACAAGACATTTCGTGACTTTCGAAGAGATATAGGCCACACATCTGATGAAATTTTACAAAATTGGAAAAATTTGCAATATATACCTTGGCATGTTGATCGCAAACCTATGCCTATAGATGCTCGAGTTGAATCCGACAAAGAAGAAGAACGCCCAAATCCACAAAGAGATTCCAGGCAGCATGAATGGGAGATCATTTGTGGAGTATATAAAAATCAATTTATAAATTATAATGAATTTGAGATGCTTGGACATAGGGATCTTGATCGTATGAATGATTGGAACATTGCTTTTGTAAATGAAGAGACCTCCAGTCGTGCAATTCATTTCATCTCTGATATGCGAAAATTGAAAACGATTTCTACTAATCAACATGCAAAGTCTTACTCAATTGATAGTTTGGGGGATAAGCAAAGAATAGCATACAATGTTATCCTTGAGCATTATAGAATGGGTGTTGATCCACTACGCATGATAATCCAAGGAACTGCAGGTATCGAAAATTCATATTTGATTGGATCCATCAAAAATACACTTGAAAATCTCTCACATCCAGGGAAAAGTCCATTACTTCTTCTAGCTCCTACAGGGGTGGCAGCTTTCAACATATCCGCAAGAACAGTTCATTCTGCACTTCATATACCGATCAAATAAATTAATCCTTTACGAGGACCGAGTTTAATTAACATACATGAAGAGTTGAGGAATGTTAAATATATTTTGATCGATGAAATGATTTTTATTGGAAAAAATCTATTAATCAAAATAGATTCAAGACTTTGCCAAGCCTTCCCAGAAAATGATACTATACCTTTTGGTGGAAGATCAATTATATTGGTTGGTGATTTGGGACAATTGCCGCCTGTCATGGATAAGCCTATATATGCATCGGAAGGTCTTGCAAAATAATTGTGGAACACATTCACAACAGTTGTGACCCTCGATACTGTGTTTCGAAAAAATGGACAAAGCAATGAACAAATCTATTTTCGTAATTGTTAATGAATATTAGAGATCCAGTTCCAACAATAGAGGATTGGAAATTACTGATGACTCGTACAGATACTTCTGTACATGCAACATTGAAAAATTCCTTCGATAAGGCGATACATTTGCTTGCAACAAATGATGATGTAAACTATCATAACAAGCATTTATTAAGAAGCCTAAACTGTCCCATTGCGATCAGTATTGCTACATCTGTAAGAAGCAACTATCCTATGGAAGGAGATGAAGAAGGGTTGGAACTTGAATTACTTATAGTCATAGGAGCAAGGGTAATGCTCACATCAAACCTCTGGACTGATGCAGGCCTCGTTAATGGTGCTCTTGGAGTTATACAACAAATTGTATATAACCTAGGAAGTTCACCTCCAGAACCACCCACTTATGTTTTAATTAAATTTGATAATTATGTGGGGGTATCATGGCATGAATCATTTCCTCAAGTTGTTCCTATTACATCTATCGAAAGAGGTAATAAAAAACAACTTCCATTGAAACTCACTTGGGGTTTAACAATCCATAAGTCACAAGGATTGACATTGGAGAGAGCTACTATTAATATTGGAAAGTAAGAGAGGCAGGGTATGACATTTACAGCAATATCTCGAGTTAAATATTTGGCAGGTCTATGATTTCAACCTCCATTCTCATATGATCGATATGAGAAGATGTCAAAACTACGAGGAGTGAAGATAAGAAAAGACGAATAAGAGAGATTGAGAATGATCACGATGTGAACCATATTCTCATTTATTTAATCCTTACCAAATTATTGTCTTTATTTTCCATTTTAACAATTTACTCAATCCTTAATACTTATTATGTACATTATGATAATCCTCATAATTATATCTATGTTTTCAAGTTAACATGTTCCTTACAATGTTGATCAAACTCCAATTTTGTGTCACCGCCCACGACTGGAACCAGCCTAGATCCAAATCTTAGGCTCTATCAAGCGCCGAGAGGGATCAAATCTCCCGAGGTGCAAACCTCTTCTCAGGTATTACACTCAAGGAGCTTTTCGAGAAGAGGTTTGCACCTCGGGAGATTTGATCCATCTCGGCGCTTGATAGAGCCTAGGATTTGGATCTAGGTTGGTATTTTTACAGCTAATCAATTGAATAAGTTAAATATCTTTAAAATTGAATATTTGAATGTTAGATGTTAATGGTTTGTTGACAGTTATGATACAAGCTTATTAATGATTATTCATTAATAATTCTTTTGTCATAAAGTTATTTTCATTAGAAAGTTATTATGGTAACTATGATAGGTTTTCCTTTGATAGTTTTTTTTTTTTTTCTATTGTTTATAGAGTTAATGGATTATTAACATGTTCTTTTAAATTTGCTCCTGTGCTATGATAGGTTTTCCTTTGATAGTTTTTTTTTTTTTTAATTTTCTATTGTTTATAGAGTTAATGGATTATTAACATGTTCTTTTAAATTTGCTCCTATGCCAATAGCATAGGATAGGAATAGCTTAGTTTAAAAGTTAAAATATATTTCTTTTTCAGTAACTGTAACTTAGATTTTAGGGGATTTTAAATCTCTTTGTAGTTTAGTAGCCTTTAAAATGTTTGTTTCAGCTATTTAAAAGTTCCCCATAAATTAAGTTAAATTGCATCTTAGGTTTTAATTGCATTTTAGGAATTCAGGGAACTAAATTGTGAGACTCTCTTTTGAGAGCATACTCATAAGGCAGCGGGGCATTTGTTCCCACGAGATTTGGTCATCCCAAACGTACCGAGGGCTATTTTAAGCGCTTTGTGTGGACTATTTCTCCTTGTTGGCCTTAGGACAGAAAATCCGGCCAACAAATGGCGCTAGAAGGAGGGTCGATTGGCAAGTAAGCCCTTTTGAGCTATTTCTTTTAAATTTTGATCTATTTTAAAATGGCTCCTATTACTGTTTTAGAACATGCTTTCGGCATGCCTGGGCCTGCTAGAGGTATTTCTGAAAGTGCAGTAAATCTCTTCCAAAGGTTAAGTTTTGATGGAGAAGGTAAAATGACTACATTGAAACATCTCACTGAATTTATAGATATTTGTAACCATTATCGTATAGTGTGTGAGATTAAGATTTACAGGCTTTTTACTGTCACTTTCAAAAGAAGAATTTGAGGCTGGTTCGAAATGTTACCAGCTAAATCCATTCATTCATGGAAACATTTCATGGAGTTGTTTATTGATGCGCATGAGGATTATAATTATCAAGAGTTGAGGTATGAGATCGGAAATCTTCGCAAACAAGAAGGTGAATCTACTAGTACTTTCTTTTCAAGATTTATGCCAATGCATTTTAGATTCCATGAGAAAGATCAACTTTCTGCAGAAGAAATAACTGATTTATTTTTATATCTTGGTTCTCATTCAACTTTACATGATCAAGCAAATAATGATAAGCTTCAAATTGACGATATGCATGTTGATGATTGCATCACTTCATCGGTTAATATTGATTCAAGGTCTAATATTATTGGTTCAAATTCTGACACTAAAATTGTTGAACATCAACAAATATTAGGATCTTCTAATATACAATTTCAAGAACAAAAGAATTTGTATTCGACAATTACATTAAAAAATCATTCTCTTGTTCAAGCAATTGTAGTCGGAAAGGAATCAATGATTTTAGGACCTAAAACCGAATCTTTGAATGATAGTTGCATAAATCATGATTTTTCATTTTCTTCTCAAATTGAACAAAATTATCTCATTCCTTCACAAAATATATCAACAAATCACAATATGGACAATGATTTTTCTCTTGAATCAGTTAATCAAGATTGTCCTATGAAAAGGGGAACATCTAATTTTCAACATTTGGAAAGTTATCATGCTTTATATTTGGATCTATTTACTAATTATAGTTCATGTCCAGATATTAATATACAAACAAATTCTCCATTATGGTCAGTTCCTATGCAAAGTGATTTGTTGTATAAGAATGAGGAAAATCTTTCTATTCAAGATATTGATGATGAAAATAATTTTATAAATATCGCTCATGACTCTCATGCATACGATAATATTAAAGAAGCTAAGTTAGAAGATAAAACCATTTCTTGTGATGTTTTAGATTTTGGCGATACTAATATTTTCAATTGTAAATTAATTGAGTCGTCGAAATCTCATGAATTTCAAATGGAAAGTTCTCACTCTAAGGTAATGTCAAAATTTGATTTTCAACTCTATGATGACGATGTTTCCTTACAAAAGATATCCTCTACTTTAACTTCCCTTGAAACCATTGATCATAATCTCAACATGCCGCTTTTTTATTACTAGCCTGATGAATTTTCTATCACACACTCCATTAAATCTTCACAAATTGTAGATGTCCTCCAATCTTCTTTTTATGATTCAATTTATTTTTGGTTGGAAGGATCATATCTTAAAAGGTTTCCATGTCCTATTTTTTTCCTTTTGTAGATATAAGCTCTAATTTAGTACTTTCTATTTTTTCAATATGAAGCATTTCAATTCATATTATTAATAGTTGATATGTTTTATTTTGCAGGATTACAAATGCTTCAATGGCTTCATTGGCTATTTCCCTTTACTTAAATTTTCATTACAATTTATTTCTCTTGTACATAGTTAGGCTTAGGTTTATTTTGTTTTCTTCATTTGTACTTTTGCTTGTTTTGAATAAATGCAGTTATGAAGATGGTACCAATTTCATGAGGTGGCACTTAGCGATACATTCAGGGATGTTTTCTTTACCTTTGACTCTCTTGCTCATAATTATATTTATTTAAAATTTTCTTGTTAAGTCATTTATCTTTTATTTTTTCGACTTAATTTGGAAAATGTTTTATACATTCATATGATCATAAGCAGGAACTTTTAAGAAAATGAAGAATGTTTTTTTTTTTGACAGAAATGAGTAGGTTTTATATTAATAAAATGGTAACAGGGCCACCAAAGTGTTTACATCTCCAGAAAATAGAGTACACCATACAGTCATTCAAACTTTAAATACATATGCCTGTGACTTAGCAAAACCGGGACTTTTAGATTGATAACAAAAAAGAAATAGGAAAAGACAGAAACTAGATTGAAATTAACGTTGTTTGGCCGCTGCTCCAGAGAATGGAATGGTAGCTAGATGACTCATTCCATGGCCTGAGTTCCCAGCATCCCGAAGCTTTATCAAGGTGCCCTCCAAGCTCTGCAATCTAAGATCCAAATTATCCAAAGAGGTCATGACCTTCTCTTCCAGAGTCCGCAAAGCTGCCATGAGGTCTGAACAGATGCGTCCCATATCTTCATCTACTCGGTCGAGGCGTTTCCCCCCCAGCTCATCAATTTACTGCAGAAAGTTTCCTTGACGCCTTACTTGACGCCTTAAAGCCTTAAATTTAGCTTTCAGTTCCACCAAAGGGTCTGGGGAGGAGGTTGCGGAGCCACTTGAGCCTGCCATATCCACCAGGGTTAACAGGCTAAGAGCCAAATACACCAAACCTAGAAGCAAAGAGCTTCTCCACCCGGCAGAGTGAACCGTCACCTTCAGACTGACGAGAGCTCTAATTCTTGCAACAGGTCAAAGAGGAGAACAATTAACAGGCTTGGAATCATTTGCATGTAAAAGGAGGAACATAATTACCTAGAATTTGGAGCATGTCGAAGGACGTTTCATCAACATTTGAGGGACGCCAATTGCCAGGCACGTACTTTGCATTGAATAACCGATCATAATGCCATAAGAGGGAACCTCTTGAGTTTCAGGAATCTGAGGATCATCATAACATAGCGAGTTTCCAACTAACCAATACGCCTTATCAACCGATAAATCCATATTAGTCTGAACAGAAATGGGAGGTTCCACTTGCCCACATGAAGTGCTATGAGTGCATAATAAATCCTTAATCGAACCCGTTATATTTTGGGAAATCTTGCTGCATAATCCCACTTGCTCTATAGTACACAAGGTGGTACGATCTATCATCATCAAAGCCGGGGAAGACATCATCTAAGGAAGAGATAGGCGAGCAAGCAGCGAACTATCATTGCGCATGAAGGAGGGCGCGATAAATAGGCTCGTGTCTTGGTGAGTCAATGGGAGAGGGCACCATCGGGCACCAGGATCATATGACACTTGGCCTGGGGCCCAATTCCATATTGCCGTCCAAACCATCCTTGAGTTCGATCCCGAGAAGTCATGGGATAGGAACCAAACTAAGCACACCATTAAGTTTGATGACCCCCTTGCCCAAGGGTATTGCTTCATTTGCAGCTTTGTCCGCCTGTTCATTATTCGATCTCAAGACATGAAAGAAATCTATAGATAGGAAAAGTGGAATGAGGAGAGAGATTCTTCGAAGCACTTGACGAAGGCGATTAGAGGAAGGAAGCGTCCGAGAGTTGAGGAGATGGATAATCAACATGGAGTCCCCCACAACCGAAAGAACCTGAATACCATGGAGAAGAGCTTGATTTAAGCCTTGCCAAAGGGCCAAAGCTTCCGCCATATTATTAGATTCAATTCCCAAATTCCACGAGTATGTGAAATTAAAATTTCCATCAGGGCCAAAGAGCGCCCCTCCCCCTCCTGCCTCCCCTCAGAAAATGAAGAATGTTGTCGCACATCAATACCAAAATATTTTGAGTTGTAACTGCATATGTAATTAAGATTAAGTTTATATTTCTTTATTTTTGGTTTGTTTTCTTTTGCTTATTAATAAGAGAAGCCTAACTTATTAAAACATCTTGCTTATTTTTAACAAATCCTTATGTCGCAAATTATAGAGAAACATATTTTTCATCTTGTAGAAACTAATTCTCTCTTTTCATTTGTGATATAGTTATTTCATGTTTCTCCACTCAAAGATGTTAATCTATTTAGGGCTGAGTTTTTATTTTTTGTGTTTGCATATATCCATTTTAGATTTTCTTCTTTGATCGTTTTATTTTGTAAGTTAATAGAATTTTCTTTTGAGTGGTTTGCTTGTTTTCCAAAAAGGGGGTAAACTAATTTTAGCATATGGTGATCAAAACCATGTATTTCTGTCAAGTATTTGATCGAAATCCTTTTCTGTTAAAGGGACATCATTATAAAGGCACTCTTCTTTTGTCAATATTCTAACCATAGTGAGATTAGTCTTGGCTTTGAAATTTTTATTATGGATCATATTGATGGATTGATTGAGTTACTCGGCTATTATCTAGGATCTTTATCTTTCAAAATGATGCTATAATGTAGATAAGTTTCTTTTCAAAGGAATCATTTTCCCTAGATTGAAGTAAGTCAGGAATCGTAAGTTATCTTTTAGACTTTTTATGCCATCCTTTGCTCTTTAGTGGGCCATTTGGATCTGCTTCCCCATCCACTAAGTAATCTCTCTTGAGATTAACAATAACCTTAATATTATTCATTGTACATAACATTAATAAAATATACGGGATTAACTACAGAATGGGAGGTCTCATCACGAGCCGACCCGTCATGATCATAAGCTATGTTGAAGTGACATTACGGCATCTAGTTACCAAGCCAAGGTGATGGCTCTTAGTCATTTGATTAGGAGAAAGGGGGTCTCATCACGAATCGACCTTCTCATTTTTCGGCAATTCTTGTGAATGATGTTGCCAACATTTGGTTACCAAGCGAAGGTAGTAGTCTTCAGTTAATGTATTTATTTATTATTTGTCAAAATATATATATATATATATATATATATATATAGTGGATGGGATAAAAGCATCTAAGTGAGGTTAACATGTTTATCCTGTGATATTGAGGTCATACCTATATACTATGTATTATTTGACTTGTTTTGGTTACGAGAAACTGATTCCTTGGAAAAATTTATTTCTGCATTTGTAGAATAATCATTTTTCTTTATAAGATTTTGGATAATGGTCGGGATAGTTTGATTGATTTTGAAAGTTTTGGTTCAATCTTTACATATATAAGCCAATGACAAGATTAAGTTATGTGATTGGTAAATTGACATTCGAAGAGGCCTTTATCATTGTTTCTCTTATATTATTTAAGATTCAAAATTATTTTGCAGAGATAACTGGTTCGCCCGGGCATGTCGCCATTTGTTGGCACCCCAACAACTTCCCTTTAGTTTGCAAAATGAAGGGGCCCCCATTAGATTTTTTGTAAATATTTAGCCTTTGGGTTTTGTTTCATTTTGTTTTGCTCTGTTTGGTAAGTGATTTCATGGCTTTCTTTCTTTGATCTTTCTTTTTGAAACTTGTTCTTTGATTTGTTTTTTATGGCCTTAAGGATTTGGTGATCTTGTCTCTCTTGGGTTTTTGGTTGCACGACAACTCATACATGCTTTTATTTGAAACTTTCTAAGTTAAATACGTGTTTTGATGTGACCTTGATTATATTTTATAATTGAGAAAATAATTTTATAGATTTTAAGATTGTGTTTCATATTCCAAATGGCTACTTATACTAACATGAATATGAAACCAAATTTTATTTTAATAAAAGAACTTTGAGATATAAATGTTTCATTTTACACCTTGTTAAATTAAAAATGATTTTAATTTTCTCAAGTTCTTTTATTTCTATAAATTTGTTTATGATTATATTATACATTCATTTAAAGCTATCTTGAGCACATCCAAGTTAAAAAAAAAAT
>LPNX010688890.1:73565-111480 GCA_001517045.1 Pseudotsuga menziesii | reverse complement strand
ATATATATATAAAGATTGTTTCAAATCCTAAGATGGTTCATCATTTATGATTTTCATGGAAGCGTTCTTTTGATGACCATTTTGTTATCTTATCATTTTTACAAAAGGCATCAAGTTAATATTTTTCAAACATTTTAATTGATTGCTATCCTTGATATATACTTAAAAACATTGTTGTTCGATTTGTTTTCCAGCTACGATCAAGAGATGGAACATAATATATATTGACGTAGGTCCTGGAAAGTATGATATTGAGCAGGGATAAAAGTGTGTGGACAAAGTTTCAAAAGTGAGATTGTCGTTGAAGTATTGATCCAATGGATTAATAGTTTGCATGTATAGCTGGATATTTTCTGTGTTAAGATTGTCATGTTTCTCGCACCTATGTCAATTAGTCTTCATGGTAAACGCCAAATTGCAAATTAGTATGGATCATTGTTGAATCACCAAGACATTGTATCATCGAAGGAGGGGATCATGAGGAGATTAGCCATCATAACAATATAAAATTCATATGGAGTGCACAGTTCATAAAAAAAACACCAAATCATCATATTAATAATGAGATATTAGCTTATTAATTGAGTAAGGCGCCACCTGTTGAAAAGTTCATTTTCATTCAACAAAATTTGTGATGATGATGGCACATGCCGGATTTTGGTCATTAGAATCAATCCAAATCAGAAATTAGGTTTGCAACAACTAAAGATACCACACGTGGTGATAATCAGAGATAAGTTTTAATGCCAGTTTGTTAAGCCAGATAATTTGCCAGTGAGATGAAGAAATCTCTGCCAGAAATTGTAACATACTGTCATGTTTTCTCCATATTCTTAGACCTCAATTTATCACTATAATCTAATTTGACCGTCGTTGCTTAGAGGTTGGATATCAGCGCATGCAATCAGATAACAAGAAGTTATAGATCTATCTCAAATATCATTGAAGAAGCTACCAAAAACGTAGGTTTGTTATTATGAATTAACTACAGACAGATAAAGACACGCAAACGCAGTAAATGACAGCGTGCCGAAGGATCTCTTTTACCAGGACAGTGCACTCTTAACTTAATTTTTTTTTTGACATTTACAATCGACTAATGAGTTATGCAATCAAACACTTGCTATAATGTGAAGCTTTGATCATTGTCATTGTAATCTTTCTCTCTCAGTTGTAATTTGGTCCAGTACTTGATAAACATGCATACAGGATCAGATCGCAATCATTTGATTATCAATAGTGAATTATTGTGTTAATCGAATAAAAGAAATATTATTTTATGATCATAGTTTTATTTTATATTTTATTATCTTACTATTTGATTGATTGTGCAGGTTATGTAAAATCATATCGCATCATCATAACCACGAGCAAAAAATGATATATCGCTTGACTGTATGGCCACGTAAGACACACCAGAGGTAGCAGTTGGTTCTAGTTAAAAGACATTGGTAATTACCGAACTATTAACGATATGGGGCCAGGCCAGATAGCTAAACTGCCAAAAAGATGAAAGATAAGAACAGTTGCATCGGTTCACTGATTACAAGGAGGTACTCCTGGCGTTTAGTTATTTGCCAGAAAAGACATCTCATGGCTTACATAAGGAGGAGCTCTAGTTTATGAAAAGTGGGGGGGGGAGGTCTCTGCAGAATAGAATGAGTTTCATTATTCTATTATGTTTCTATTTTGTAAGTCTTGATGTTTGCAAGTAGAGTGGAGGCGTTGCTGCCAGTAGGATACTGTATGAAGCTTGAGTTGTCTTTGGTTTTATTATATGTATTCTGTGGGGATTTGAGCACATGAAAGAAGAGGATACATTGGAATTATAGATCAGAAACAGTGTTACAAGCTTACAATGACTGTTGTCATTGTGATTGTTCAGCACTGATTATCAAACTGGTATCATGTTTTTTTGTTTTATTCAGTTTAATAAATTGTTAAATATATTTTCAATAAATATCTTCTTTGCTTGATTCAGCTACATTTATACTTTGTGATAAGTGTGGGAATTGTTTTTCAATGATTCAAATAAAAAAGCATTTGTATATTTGATTTTAATATTATTTATATCATGTTATTGAGTTGTTACTAATAATCTAATTGAATGATATTACATATACATTTAGCATATTAATTGAATAACTTGTATTTTTACAGCTAATCAATTGAATAAGTTAAATATCTTTAAAATTGAATATTTAAATGTTAGATGTTAATACGGCTTGTTGATAGTTATGATACAAGTTTATTAATGATTATTCGTTAATAATTCTTTTGTCATAAAGTTATTTTCATTATAAAGTTATTATGGTAACTATGATAGGTTTTCTTCTGATAGTTTTTTTTTTTCTATTGTTTATAAAGTCAATGGATTATTAACATGTTCTTTTAAATTTGCTCCTATGCCAATAGCATAGGATAGGAATAGCTTAGTTTAAAAATTAAAATATATTTCTTTTTCAGTAACTGTAACTTAGGTTTTAGGGCCTTTTAAATCTCTTTGTAGTTTAGTAGCCTTTAAAATGTTTGTTTCGGCTATTTAAAAGTTCCTCATAAATTAAGTTAGATTGCATCTTAGGTTTTAATTGCATTTTAGGAATTCAGGGAACTAAATTGTGAGACTCTCTTTTGAGAGCATACTCATAAGGCAGTGGGGCCTTTGTTCCTGTGAGATTTGGTCATCCCAAACACACCGAGGGCTATTTTAGGCACTTTGTGTGGACTATTTCTCCTTGTTGGCTTTAGGACAGAAAATCCGACCAACAATACTTTAACTGCTTGTGAAGAAGCAATGAGATTACAAAGACCTCAATTTGGCTAAATGGAGGAAACTAAAACTTCCAAAGGATCATGGCAGATGGGGTATCAAATAGATCATCTTATTTGGAAAGAATCCGGTGACCAAATCTCTCGTGAATTTTTTCATGACACCCAAACTCTGGAGTTGAATACCGGTGGACAAGTATATGGCACTTAAAACCTTAATGGACTAGGTGCAAAAAGACAATAAAAACTTGCTTACTGCTTTGAATCACTCGAGAGACTTTACACGTTCTTTTCCCTTTCTGGAGGGGTCTATGGCTTGGAATGTTGGGAAAGGATCCTAGATACGAGTCAACGCAGGTGCCATAATGGGATGTAACATTAATGTGATCTTCCCCAAGGATCTGGTTATCTTCCTCGAGTAGAGAGGCAAAGCTCTATTACTTAATCAACTTGACCAATAAAAATAGTATTCATCCTTTACATATCTTCAACAACTCTCAAATGGTTATTAAATTAATACAAGGAACAACTCAAATTTATAGCTTGACTTTGGCTGCATTGGAGCATCAGATCCAACTGACACTATCAACTTTTGCAAAAAATGCTCAGCACATATGGAGAGAACTTAATATGGTCATTGATGATATATCAAAAGATGGGATATAAGTTCCACTTGATACTTTTGTTCTGAATTAAAAGCAAGGAAAGGTTGAAATTTCCATCCAAGGCTTCCTCTATGATTTTTGACCGAAACTCGTTTTCTCTTTTAATGTTCTACCACCTGTAGGTCGATGTATTATTAATGCATACAATTTTGAAATGTATAAAGTTAGGTGTTAAAGATTGTAAGAAGGTTTATACCGAGATAGACCACCTGTAATATGCAGATCCATTAGCTAATGCTCATGTTTCTTTACATAATTTTTATAATAATAATAAAAATTATGTTTTTCTTGTTTCTTCTCATCTTACAATGATTTGAATATGTCATCTTGTTTTCAAGTTTAAAATGAAAATAGATTTTTTCCTACCAATTTTTTGTAATTAGTCACCTGCGACACTTATATGGAATGGTAAAATTTGAAAAAGGAAACAAATGATATGGGAATGAGAGGGGAAGTGTGAGGATTTTATTTACAAAGTAATTGGTATGTACCTTATACCCAAGTGCTCCAAGGCTAAGTCCTTCAATGATTATAGACCAATTTCATTATGCAATCTGGTTTATAAAAATGTTGCAAAGGTTATTTCTAATAGAATCAAGTCTATTCTAGCCAGAATAATTTCTAAGGAGCAATTTGGATTCTTTTCTAACAGGAAGATCATGGATGCTATCAGGATGGCTTAGGATCCACTCAATAAAAATTCAGAAGTTGAATACATTAATTTTAAATATGGACCTAATCAAGGCCTATGATAGAGTGGATTGGGTCTACCCTTGATTAGTACTCCTTAAAATTGGGATTCTTCTATATGTGACAAAGTGCATAATGTCTTGCATATCCACTACTCAGTTTTCAGTTCTTATCAATGGATCCTCTTCCAAGTTTTTTGGTAGTTCCAGAGGTCTCAGGTAGGGGTTCCCTTTATCCCTCTACTCTTTATTCTGGTGATTGAAGGTTCAGTAGATTTATTGGTAAAGCTAGGCAAGACAATAAGGTGGTAGGTATCAAGACTGCTCAATCTCATAATATCACCCACTTACCTCTTGTTGACGATATCCTTATGTTCAGGGAAGGTTTTGAAGAGGAATGGAGCATGTACAATAACATTTTTAAGACCTTCTGTCATGCTTCAGGTATGGAAGTCACTCTATTGAAATCTTGTTTCTTATATAGTGATGTGGAGGAGGTAGTCTTATATATATTTTTGGAGACTTTTCCTGTACATGTGGATAAAATTGATAGTGGTCTCACTTACCTACGATATATCCTTAAGCCCAATTATTATTATACTAAATACTGGGTGTGGCTACTAAGGAAATTTGAAAATAAGATTGGTTGTTGATATTTCAAATGGTTATCTCTTAGGGGTAGACTAATTTTAGTGAAGTCTGTACTTGAGGGGATTCTTGTTTATTGGATGACTATAGGGTCCCAGTGTCTATTCTTCACAATATTCAAAAAGGATGATGAGTTTCCTATGGGGTGGTTCAACATATAGAGCCAAGTTCCAATTGGAAAAATGGGAAAGGATTTGATTACCTAAGAAGCTAAGGGATTGGGGCATAAAGAACCTCTTATGGTTCAAATCAACTCTAAGCCTTAAAATTATTTGGAGGGGCCTCTTTGGAGTAGGAATTTGGATTCATGTCATTATAAGATAATACCTTAAGAGGTCTTATATTGAGGATTGGTTAAGAAAATATATATAAAAAAATCAATGTCTCAAATTGTGTCTCAATATTTCACCAAGAATTTTATTCGTTTTGTTCTTGGATCTCTTAGAGGATTGGAAATGGAGAAAATGTGGCATTGGAAATTGATCATTTTCTAGGAGGAGAGTCCTTTTACAAACTTTCAGCTACTTTGGTCTCCTTTTTATTTGATCTAGGCTTCACCAGAATAGCACATATGCAATCTACCAATGCTAGTTTTAATTCTTGCAATTATTGGTACTCCGATTCCATATCGGGGTTAACATGTGATTTAGCATTGGAATGGTCACACTTCATTGTAGAGATCAATCACAATGGGATAAGGCATACTGTTGATGCATATTTCCTAGTTTGGGCATGGAACAAAAATGCAGGGTAGGTCTCAGCTAAAGACGCTAATGATGTCATTATTGTATCAACAATAGTTGTGAATAATCACTAGTGATACAAGAAGCTATGTAAATGGCCTATGCCCCTCAAGATCAAATGTTTTAGCTATTTTTGGAAAATAAGGTACTGACTAATGATAATCTAATGAAGAAGGGCTATATTGGTCCTAACTTTTACATTTTGTGTAAATCCATTAAGGAGAATATAACTCAGCTTTTTTGTGGAGTGTGGGTTCAGTTGTGAGGTTTGGGACCAGATTCTTGAAAAATTACAATTCCATTTCAACTGGAATATTCCCTCACTTGAGGAAAACTTGGTTGGTTGGTTTTAAACTCATTCTTCTTACAAAACTTTGCCCTTATTGATCTTATGGGGCATATGAGGGGCCTAGAATTCTGCTAATATTTGAATATCACTATCAATCTCCAATTCAGGTGAGCATAAAATGTTTGAGCTTCTTCATGGAATACTTCAAAGCATCCTCTGTGAATAAGGACCGATTCCTTCAGGCTCCTACAACTTGTCCAAATATTCCTTTTGATTTTTTTATGGGTCCTCCAACAATGAGATGTGTGTAGGTGGCATGGTTCTTCAAATTGACACGAAACACCTCTTTTTACTAAGGATGAGCACTAATGTAGGGAAAAACACCAAATATGAACTATTAGCTCTATGGGGACTGTTAACATTTTCCAAATGGAAAAATATAAGGGAGGTAGAAGTATATGGTGATTCCAATATTATTGTGGAATGGGCAAAAGGTTCTTCTTCCTTCCATGTTTCTATTTTGGATCATTGGTGCAACAATATCAAAATCTTGATTAACGATTTTAACAAGTTTCACGTTTCTCACATATTCAAAGAGATAAACTGTCTAATAGGCAATCTCTCCTAAAAATATGTGGGTGATTCCGAGGGCCATCTTTTTTATGAAGAATTATTTGATGTTGTTTTTATTAGCTTTGGCTCTCTTAAGTTGTATTAGCAATTTTTAGTGACTTTTTTTTGTTAAGGCTCTCATACTTCATTTTAGCATATTAGTGACATTTTGTAACATCCCCATCTCAGTTGGGTTAGATGATTAGGTTCAGTCTGTAGCTCTATATAGAGCTGGTTTGTTCAAATTATATGGACTAGATGTTTTGACATGCAAGCACACACGAGTAGTGCTAAGAAAAATTGTGATGGTGTTTTAACTTTGATTATGCTTGAATATCAAGTTAATGTTTCTTTTTCTATTTGAAAAAAATATAATAAATTTTAATCACAAAAACTCAAAAATTACAATAAGGTGAAATAAACCAAAAAAACTTCATCAATGGGATTCAGTTGTGCAAAAACTTGTCTCATTTGAATGTTACATATGTTATAATATAAACGACAAAATAATATATGAAAAAAATAGTTAAAGCAAAATTAAGACATGTAGAGGCTAGAAATTTAAAGATTATTTTAGTATTAGCAAAGGACCATAAATAAGAGGGAAAATTTATTAAAATTGTAGCCTAAATGTTTTATGAACTAAATCTTTTTTCACCGCTCAAAATAATGGGAAGGAAAATCAACATTTTTGGCCTAAAATCCTACAATAATTATCTTAGATTAATGAAATTATGAATATTAGATGTTGACATTTCACAATATGGTTACAATATAGTCATTTGAGGGTGTCAATTAATCTATTTCTATATTAAAAATAATAACAAATAATCAATCCAAATTTGCAAAATATTTACACAAACAATTATGATTATATGATAAAAGGTTGAAAAAGTTTCAGCAGATCATTATAAAATTCCTCTATATATGTTCATAGGAACATAGTTTCTATCTTCCAATAAAAAACAAATATTTACAGTCATCAAGAAGAATTCATTCCTATTCCAGAACACAATGATCCTTAAATTGTTATATATTCTAACATATTGACCAACTATAAATAGGCAAACAAACTTCATATATAAAGATACTAACTATTAGAATCACTATCTTTACCCTTCTCAACATAGTGAACTTCTTCATCTTATACATTTTCTTTAGAACTATTCTTAGAGTCGATGGAAGCTTCTTCATCATAATCAACATCGTCTTCATCTAGATCTTCCTTCATATTATCCTTAGTAGCATCATCTTGAGAATATCTATCATCCTGAAAATCCTTAGCATCTTCATATTCATCCTTACTATTTGCAGCAAGGTTAACATGAAGGCCCTCTTCCACTTATTTCTCAGTGGATCTCGAACTGATTTGAACCGGTTGCATGACATAATTACCTTCACCATTATTCCAATTAAAATTTTCTTCAACCTTAGAATTTTTCCCCATAATAAGGTCTTCATGATTTTTTACTAAAACTTCATGATGCTTGACATATTTGGTTATTACATTCAACTTCTCATCACAAGCCCCAACTTCCATTTCAATGCTAATGAAACAATCATCCAAACCATAATTTATTTGTTATGAAAATCGGTAAAACTGGTCTAGTCTCCCATTGATCACCGACACATGAGCAACCAACTAATGAATTGAAGCAATCAGACCCTCCATTTGATCATGCATCCATTTCATATGACACCGGAAGTCATGAATGTTGGCCTGAGCTGCATTAACTTTCTCAACAAGTTCTTCAATATATATTTTAAGTCCATATTCACAATGCCTCCCCAAATCCTATCAACCCTATAAATACCAGTGCCAAATCTTCCATTGATAGTAGAACAAACCAAATTCCACCTAGAAATCCCTCCAGAAAACAAGATTCGCAACCCAACAAGTATTTATTGTTAGTTTTTCTTAAGACCTGATTAGATTATCTAGGATATGTATCTGAAAGAATAACAAGTACAACAAAATGCATCAGATATAAAAGATACACAAGACACAAATATTTTCACCGGGGAAACCATAAAGGAGAAAACCTTGCAAACTTCTTCAAAATAGTAAGATGATCAAAAGCAGTAATAAGAAGTATTCGGTAGCTATCTATCTCTCCTCCTTTGACTATCTCTCTCTCTCATACGCACTTGAGTGTGTGTGTGGTGTGTATAAATTATGGAGAGTGCCCCCTATTTATACCCTTTCAAGTCACTGACCAAATATAACATTCGAGCCTACATGTCATCTCACATGGGGCCCACTTCTCCTAGAGAGACTACAAGTACATATTGAATGATGTTACATTGGGGACTATTGCCCCGACTTACAATGGAAGTTGTACTTCAAGGTCTAGGCACAATTTACACATCCCGTAAAGGGGTAACACACATCCCCAATGGGGGTACAAGAACATACAATAATAATATACATCATAATATCTTCTGAAGTTACAAATACATCAACACTCCCTCTTAACAAGGAAGGCATTCTCTCTCTACACAGTCATCAACACATTTGGTCGGGTCTTCATCGCATCGTCATCATCACAGAGTCATAGAGTCTTCATCATAGTTGTTGTCAACATCTTCTTATAATTTGATCATCGTATCATACTATATGTCATCAGAAGTTTCTATAGTGCCAACCCTTTTTCATGTTGGATGTAGGCCTAGCCTCCATGTAGGTCTTCAAATCATCAAGTAGGTATAGCTCATGAATTATTTCCTTGCAAAACCTGAAGGATCTTCCAGGACTAATTATATGTCTTTGCAAAACCTGAAGGATCATCCCAGGACTGACTATATGCCTTTGCAAAACCTGAAGGATCTACCAGGACTAATTATATGCCTCTGCAAAACCTGAAGGAGCATCCCAGGACTGATTATATGCCTCTATAAAACTTGAAGGATCTCCCAGGACTGATTATATGCCAGTGCAAAACCTGAAGGAGCATCCCAGGACTGATTATATGCCTATGCAAAACCTAAAGGATCTCCTAGGACTGATTATATGCCTTTGAAAAACCTGAAGGAGCATCTCAGGACTGATTATATGCCTCTGCAAAACCTGAAGGAGCTCACAGGACTGATTATATGCCTCTGCAAAACCTAAAGGAGCATCCCAGAACTGATTATATGCCTCTGCAAAACCTAAATCCCCTACTATCATCTTGGCGTCTTCAGATCATCTCATCATCACTAGGACCACAACCCAGATGCACACATCTCGACCACGGCCCTTACATCTACACCATGGGAGGACACACCTACCACCATGTGAGAATGGTTCTCGTGCATCTGTGTCTTCCAGACCCATCACCTCCCCTTGGGAGGAATTTCGATCTAGAGTACACCAAGATTCTCTTTGAAGTATTCAAACTTCACTCTGGCTAATGGCTTGGTCAACACATTAGTTATATTCTCGTTCGTAGCAACATATTGGAGCTTCACTACTCCTCTCTGGACCATATCCTTGATATAGTGGTACTTGATATCAATGTGCTTCGACTTATCATGGAACACTGGGTTCTCGGACAACTTCACACAGAGTCTGGTTGTCACAGAAGATACAAGTCGCCTCTAACTAGAGATCAAACAAATTAGACAGTAGCTTCCTAAGCCATTCTACCTCACAATTATCTGAACAAGTTGTGATGTATTCTGCTTCGGCTGTAATCAGTGCCATGCAGGACTGATTCCTGCTAAACTAAGAGATCACACCTGATCCCTTACTGAAACAACACCCTAAAGTGCTCTTCTTATCTAAGGCACTACCAGCCTAGTCCAAATCAACATAACCCTGTAGGTTAACCTTTTGATTTGCATCATATCTGAGCCCATAATCAATTGTACCCTTCAAGTACCTCAATATATGCTTTGCAGCAACCAAGTGAACTTGTCTCAGATCCGTCAGGAACTAGATCAAAGTGTTCACAGCAAAGCATATGTCTGGTCTCATGTTCGACAGGTACATTAATGATCCAATCATCTGATGATATATCATGGCATCAACTGACTCTGATGAATCATCACAAAGTAGCTTTTAAGTTCGATTCCATGGGTGTGGCTATTTCCTTGCAGACCATCATCCCAAATCTCTTTAGGATCACTATTGTATACTTCCCTTGACTAAGGAAGACTCCATATGCACTCTGCCACACCTCCATACCTAGAAAATAATGCATCATGCCCAAGTCCTTCATCTCGAACTCGACAGCAAGCTTCCTCTTGTATCTGTAATTAACCCATCCTCACATGTCACAAACAGGTCATCTACATATAGTAGGAGTATCATTGGGCTCCCTTCCTCAACCTTGTGGTAAATGTTGGTGTTTGCTTTACTCTTGGTAAAGCCCAAACTAGTCAGGAAGTTGTCCATCCTATTGTACCATGTACTGGGCACCTATTTTAATCCGTACAAATCTTTCTTCAATTTGCACACATGAGTCTTTCTGTCATGTGTCTCAAATCCGAGTGGTTTCTCCACATACACTTCCTCTTCCACTACACCATTCAAGAATGTTGTCTTGACATACATCTGGTGTATCTTCCTTTTCATCACTACATCCAGAGAAAGTATTGTTCTGATGGAAGTGTATATGGCTATAGGTGCAACAATCTCCTCCTAATCTATCCCTTCTTACTAGGAGAAGCCACGTGCCATAAATCTCGCTTTATATTTCTCTATGATGCCATCTGCAGCATGCTTGATCTTGTATATCCACTTGGAAGTCACAACAAACTTCCCTTCTGGTCTTAGGACCACATCCCAAACATCATTCTTCATGATCGACTAGTACTCCTCGATCATGGCATCCTTCCATTCTTTCTTTTCCGTCGCTTCTTCATAGTTGGAAGGTTCTTTGTCAATAATGTCGCACAACATGGTTACATAACTATAGTATGGCCTAGGTCTCTTGCTTTCTCTGTGCATTCCTTCTAGAGTGCCATATCTCTCTGCATATAGGATAGCCTCTCATACCCATTATGGTTTCCTCTTGTGAGAACTCTTCTCACAGGGTGGATCTCCAGGTTCCTGAGGTTCTTCTATTTCTCGATCTTCTTTTGGAGTTTCTTCATTTATAGTTGTATCTCGGATCCTGGGTACTTCTGGTTCTTCAATTTCTTCAATAGGTATTTTATGGATTTGTTCTATGTTGAGTCTTCATCAAATGTCCTATCCCTACTGATATTGATCTTATTAACCTGGAAAGTATATTCTGTAAGCCTTCGAGTTTTCACTATATCCCACAAATATGTCCATCTTTCAGGAAGGGTCTAACT
The DNA here is from genome assembly GCA_001517045.1 of Pseudotsuga menziesii. Taxonomy (NCBI): domain Eukaryota; kingdom Viridiplantae; phylum Streptophyta; class Pinopsida; order Pinales; family Pinaceae; genus Pseudotsuga; species Pseudotsuga menziesii. The sequence continues at coordinate 99,782 of LPNX010688890.1, read as the reverse complement.
TCGTTCTTTTCTCCTTCAAAATGTGTATGTACACTGGGAAACCAAATATTCTGAGGTGGCTGAATTCTGGTTTCTTACCAGAGAAAGCTTCTTTTGGTGTCTTGATGTCCAGTATTCTATGTGGAGTACAATTTTGTACATACATGGTTGTTCTTCCAGCTTCTTCCCATAAATGCAAAGGAAGATCCTGATCATGAAGCATTGCTCTTGCTACTTCCATAATCGTTCTATTCATCCTTTCTGCAACTCCATTTTGTTGTGGATTGTATCAAGTGGTCAACTCCCTCTTAATCCCTGAATCTCTGCATAATTCCTTGAATTATTCTGATGTAAATTCTCTGCCATTGTCTAATCGAAAAGTCTTGATTTTCTTTTCCATGTGATTCTCCATCAGGGCTTTGAATTAATTAAATTTGTTGAATACTTCATCTTTTCTCTTCAAGAATTATATCCAGGTCTTCCTAGAAAAATCATGAATGAAAGAAACATAATATACATACCCACTTAATGAGCTGGATGAAATTGGACCGCATACATCAGAGTGGATGACTTCCAAGATTCCTTTCTCTTTGCTCTCGCTACTTGGAAATGTCTTCTTTATGTTCTTTCCCTTCGCACATCCTTTGTAGATACCTTCATGCTTTGTCTGGATTTCAGGAATACCGTTAACTGCTTTTCTTGCAAGTGATAGTTCTCTATAGTGCACATGAGCAAGCCTTCTATGCCATATATCACTTGGCTCCATGGAGTCATGGACCAAGGCTTGTTCAGGTTAGCCCTTCAGTTTGTATAAGCCTCCCTCTTGCTCTCCAATCACTATTGCATCATCTATGGTCTTTCCTTTTGGCCACATAAGAACTTGGCCATCAATAAATGCAACCCTCATACCTTTTGCATCTAATGCAGATATGGAGAGAAGATTCTTCTTGAGTCCTGGTTCATATAGAACATCCTTCATCTTCAAAGATTTTCCAGATTTTAGCTTGTAAGAGGCTTCACCACTTCCTTTTATAGGGTATCGGTAGTCATCCCCAAGTTTTACCTTGTGAGGTGACTCATGTTCAAATAGATTCACAAAGGATTCCTTAAATCCTGTCATATGCTTGGAAGCCCCACTATCTACAATCCAATCATTTCTCCCATGTGAAACAGTACCTGTGAGAGCTAAAATCAGAACATATTCTTCATCGCTTGAAGAATCTTTGTTGTCTCCTCTGGTTCTCTTCCTGGGAGGTTCATCATCCTCTGCAGTGTGAGCATGATGTCTCTTCTTGTTGTTCTTCTTCCTTTTGTTCTTGGGACAATATCTGGAAAAAAATTCCTTCTCATCACTAGTATAACATCTAACATTAGATAGTTCTCTCTTGGGTCTTCTAAGGTTCTCCCTCTGATTTTGGTGGTGATGTTTTTCTTTCTTGTGATGAGAGTGTTCCCTTTTGTTATTTTTGGTGTGTGTTGTGAGAGCTTGATATTCATTTCCCATCTTTTCTTCTCGAGCTACGATTCGAGATTCTTCTTGTGCGCATTCCTCCCATAGCCTACTGAAAGTGATTAACTTTCTTCTGGCACAAATTCCTTTAAATAAATGAGTCCCATGACCTAGGGAGACCATACAAGGTGGTCATCACAACTTCTCCATTCTCTATGTCTTCTCCCGCACCTTCAAGTTGTTCTTTGATTTGAGAGACCCTTGTAAAGTATGATTGTATGGTCTCTACATTCTGGATTTTCACATTCTTCAACTGATTTTGTAAAGTCATCTTCTGATTTATATTATTTCCTTCAAATAGCTTGGTCAAGGAATCAAACATCTATTTAGGTATCTTTAAGGAAGACACATGTTGTATAAGGTGATCCTTGATAGAATCAACAATAATCCTCTTGGCCTTGACCAAGTTCTTCTTGTGTAAGGCTTTAGCCTCATCTCCCTCTGGAACCGGAACCTATTAATTTATGTAGGTGTCCAATTCATTCTCTTCAAGGACTAGTGAAATCCTGTACTTCCATGCTCAGAAGTTATCAACTCCTTCTAGCTTATCCTCAAGATTGATGTGGTGAGATATATTTAATGAGAACCTCAAATGGAAATATAGAATATTTAGATCTTACCACTTTGAGATGCCCAAACTGGATCTGGAGTTGGTCTTCTTCAGTGTTGGTTTTCTGGTCCAAGGTCAAATTAGGGTTTGGCTTTCCCATAGTTTTAGCCAACCAAAAATTTTGATTTTGAGGAGGAGAACAATCCTATGTTGGTTCCACTCTAAAATTCCACTTATATGAAAAGCCCTAATTTCCCACAATAGTGACATGCCAAAAACTGAAAATGCCTGGAATCAGATTCTGCTTCGACAGGAAGATGCGCATTGCGCCCTTCTAAGAAGAGTTGTCCTAGCCTCTTTTTCTTGATGATCTGTGAAGAGAGACCAAAAAATTAAGAAGCCCTAGCTTCTGCAACTGTACTATGCCTTCTTCTTAGTTTGGCTCTGATACCATGTTAGTTTTTCTTAAGATCTGATTAGATTATCTAGGATCTTTATTTGAAAGAATAACAAGTACAACAAAATGCATAAGATATAAAAGATACACAACACACAAATATTTTCACCAGGGAAACCATAAAGGAGAAAACCCCGCAAACCTCTTCATAATAGTAAGATGATCAAAAGTAGTAATAAGAAGTATTCAACAGCTATCTATCTCTCCTCCTTTCACTGTCTCTCTCTCTCATACACACTTGAGAGTGTGTATAAATGAGGGAGAGCGCCTCCCTATTTATACCCTTTCAAGTCACTGACCAAATATAACATTCGAGCCTACATGTCATCTCACATGGGGCCCACTTCTCCTAGAGAGACTACAAGTACATATTACATGATATTACATTGGGGACTATTGCCTCGACTTACAACAAAGGTTGTACCTCAAGGTCTAGACACAATTTAGACATCCCGTAAAGGGGTAACACACATCCCCAATGGGGGTACAACAACATACAATGATAATATACATCAAAATATCTTCCGAAGTTACAAATACATCAACATTTATATCAATGAAAGCACAACTGACATACCAACCATAGGGAAGAATTATCAAATCCTCACTACCACTATACTAGTTCAAAGGAGTAAGAGAACTTATCTCCATAGAATCAAAGGGAAAACTCCCCCAACAAAATTCACCAACTAAGACTGACAAGACGTTAATGTCCCAAACTTGACAAACAAAGGAGAGAGTTGAACCATTGTGACAAAGAGTTGCATGATAACACGATTGGGAGACAATATCAGCAGAAGAGCTCCTACCTCCTTGAGTTAAAGAGAAGGCAAATAGGTTTTCAACATTTTGCACCACCATTCCACTAACACAATCCTCCTAAAATATAAGGCTTCAGGAATAGCACAAAGGAAAACAAAAACCACAACAACTTTTAGAGCGCCAAACAATCACAGAATTCTGAGAGTATTCACCATCTTTATCATTGCAAATAGGAGTGGATTGAGGGGTAGAACCATCGCACTAGTCAACATTAAAGCCTCTTACACCACCCTTGGAGATATGGGATTCTTCACATGCAAAGATAACATTCGTGCTCCACTTGTCATCAATCACATTTACAATGATGGAGTCCTCCTACCGCCAGTTTTGATAGTTAAAGAGATAATGATGCATTATTAAACATTTCCAAGGAGCTAGCCTTAAGGAATCCAACATTGTTGAATCAAATCCCCATTTTCAATAAATCCTCCCTAGGTAGATGGGAGGCTTTATTAGTTAGAACGTCAACAATCAAGTTTAAATTTCGTCTGACGTTAAATAGTTGAAACGACTGTAATTGAGAAATTAAGCCCAGGATAAGTTTGTGAAGAAGCCTAATGATTTGATCCACTATATCCTGACAATTCCTGGTTTGTGAGAGAACTAGAAGAGAATCACCTATCACTGCTAGAGAGCGGATTCCAACTTCAAGGGACAACTTCAACCTAGGAACAAAGCATATGGTTATGCATGATTATTAGTTACAAGCCCTAAACCACAAACACAGATCTTTACTATATTTCCTTCAAGATAAATAAAACAAAAAACAAAAACCGTATCTATCACCCCAAACTAGAATTATAAGTTTAACAAATACATTTTAGTAATAATAAATTAAAAAATATATAAACTTTAAATATATATTATTTTCTAATAATAATAAAATAATAATAATAATAAACAAAAGATAATATATATTATATAAGATGCTTCTTAGTACTTTATGGTCGATCATAGGTGCGAGATTTTGCATTTTGACTTAAATGAGTATGATTGTTTTTAAACATGTATGAAGTACACCAATTCATAAAGTACAAACATATAATATTAAGGGAAAAATATTTAATAAAACAATGATATTTCGATTGAATAACTTTATTTCATTTTTTTTTAATTTTAAATTTTCTATTTCAAAATGAAATCAAAATATACATAAATGATTCCACACTTTAATATGAAGTCTCATTAGACCTTTTAATACAAAAGAAAATCTTGTCAACTCCCTATATATTATTGTTTTCTTACACTCTTCCATTCACAAAGAGCTTAATCAAAACAAGGACAGAAACCCAACAAAACTTTTTTTCTCAATACAACTATCTTCGATTAATCTACCTTAAGTTTATTTAAACTAGCAATTGCCCCAAGGAAGGTGCAATAATACACCGTGAAGGTAATTATTAGCGGGTAAGTGAGAACAGGTAGTCTAGTATCTATCATTGCCTAACCAGTATAACCTATTAAACATAAGAATTCATGTTAACCCGCCAATTTATTTTGAAACTGTTTGATAGTTTAGAAAAAGGCCTATCTGATGAGGAGTTAGTTTAGAAAAAGGCCTATTTAGCATTTGCACCCTTGCAATTTCAACATGTGTATGGTGAATTCAATGCAATTTCAACATGTGTATCTTGAATTCAATGAGGAAGTAGCAAGCTGCTCAATATTGCCTTGTAACATGATCCATATATTTTTTCAACAATGTTTTATGCCTGGAAGGAGCAAATATTCGGATACAATATCTATTGGATGTCATATAGGGGTTGTTGAACTTCAATTAGGAAACCACTAGAGCAACAAAAATGTCACAGAGATTCTAACTGGCCTCTCTGCAAAACCATGCACAAAGTGTTTGTTGATCTCACACTGGGCACTCTCATTTGCTTTAACAAATTCAGGCTTCTGTTCCAGAAAAAAAAATTGCAAAATTTGAGCTTTTGATGCAATTATCCGGTAGCAGCACTAAGTCAGAATGAACAATTGGATAATTTTGCCTGTGAGCTCCATCTGAGCCTTCATTACAGTCAAACAGTGTTCTGTGAAATAACCTCGCCAAATCTCACAAACAAATGCCCATCAGAAGTGCTACGTGTGCTGCCTGTACCATCTCTGTGATTGCCTTCCACATATTCATCTAAGTATCTCCTGCAGTTGTTGCTGGGTGCTGGTTGGTTTACTCAGATACTTAGAGTTTGTTTAGAAGCTGGTACTAATGACTGCAAAACTCTGGCAACCTCATGCATGGTGGGGCAGTCAGAAGGTTGTCTCTTTGTGCAGAGCAGTGCAAGCTGAAAGATTTTCTTACAACCCCAAGATCTATGCAGGTTGTTGCTACTTCTTGGTTGCTGCTACTTCCATTACTGTATTGTTGTCTACTTTTGATAGAATCTACATTCAAATGGCCATGTCAATAAAACTAAAGGTTATTTCTGTATTTTCTTGGTCTATGCAGTGTCCCAAGACAAAGAGAACAAAGCCAAGTGAAGCAAATTGACATAATATAAATCTTATCATCTTACCAGCTGAAGCAAATTAGAGTCGTTATCCACAGCTTTTCTCCCAGTTAGTAGCTCTAAAAGAACAATGCCATAGTTATACACATCGGACTTCTCGTTGAGCCTTGATGTCCTTGCATATTCAGGGTCAATGTAACCAATGGTACCCATAACATAGGTAGAGGTGTGAGTTTTTGCAGAGGGGATACACTTGGCAATGCCAAAGTCTAACAAATGTGCTTCAAAATTGTCATCTAAGAGAATGTTGGAAGTTTTTACATCTCTGTGAATAATACGTGGGTTACAGTCATGATGGAGATATGCCAAACCTTGTGCAACTCCCAAAGCAATCCTTAGACGTGTGTTCCAGTCTATGTTAATCTTCTTTGAAGATCCTACATACAAAGAAACATTGTTTAGATTCTGCAATTCATCGATTAGCAAACATCAATCATATATGAAAGGTTGGTAGAATCTCATGCTAGGCCTATATGTATCTTGTACAAGTAAAATTCTTGATATCTTTTCCATCCATTTCACTTACCATGTAATATGTCCCACAAACTTTCATTTACCATGTAATCATAGAACAACAAATTGCCATGTGGAGAAAAAGAGTACCCATGCAAACTGACAAGATTCCGATGTTTGATGCTTCCAACAGTCTCTAACTCTGTCTCAAATTCCCGCAAGCTTTGTGGGTAGTGCGTGTATAGTCTTTTAATAGCAATTGGCTTAGATTTCTTAAGAACACATTTATAAACTGTGCTAGTAGCACCATAACCAATTATATATTTCTCATTCAAATTTTCTGTAATGCGCATTATGTCATTATACATGTGAAGGGCCATATCGATGTGCAATATTACTAGCCTTGGAGAACCTAATCAGGACATCAATGCATTTTTTAATGAAGTGCATAGATATTGATTTGAGATAATACTTTATTTCTATGATATAATCTAGACAAATGAGAAATGTGGCATAATAATCCCTTGACCCATTTTGCTTGTTGACCCTTTGGTGAATGGTTTAGGCTGATTTGAACGGTAGAGAGCTATGATAATCATAGACACTAATAAAACTGAACCCAAAGAGATGCAAACAATAGCTGGTGTTGAGATAGAAGCTGTTCATTTTCAAAATCAATATGATACATTTATAAATATAATTTCCCAGGAAATTTGATCGTAAAACAGAACTAATCTATGTAATTTGACTTGTAAAATTTAATTTTGTTTTCACCTTTTGATTGCCTAGTGTATATCCCACAAAGTGATCCAATCCAATCACCACAGAGACCTGGATTTCCTAAAAAGCTGAGGTAATAATCAATCATGTCATATCAAATGCACAAACCCACTAATATCTAGAACAAATACTGAATTTGATCCAGAGATAAAATGTTTCGAATATATCTATACCTTTCTGGGGTAAATCTTGTAAAGTTCTTTATGGCAGGAAAATTCCCAGACAAATTGTTGTAAGAGAGATTTCTATGAAACAAATGAACCATTTCTAGTCAATCAGTAGAAGTTGAAATATGAAGATTACTTCCTTGGAACTTCAAAATGAAATGAACTTCAAATAGGAGTGATTTAGACTAATTCTTACAGTGTAGTAAGGTTAAAGCAGTTGGTCAACTGATATGGCACCTCCCCTGATAAACTGTTGTTATTCAAAATCCTGTATATCATCCATCTCCAGAATTATTTTCAGAATAATTGAGTTATCTTCATAATAATTGTGAACCTATTAAATAAATTGTATCTCAGGTCATTCCAAGAAACTTATAGCGAGGCCAAATTTTGTAGCTATCCAAGTTCTTGAGGAATAGTACCCGATAATCGGTTAGCAGAAAGGTCTCTGCATTGAAAAGATGTCACACTATGCTACTTTTGTTGAAGTGACCATGGGTACACTAAATAGAGATGTGGAAGGAACAAGAATTCTTTGTAAACAACACAAACCATGCAAGTACTTACATATCCCCAATGCTTCTTAGATTTCCAAATTCTGCTAGGAGAAAACCACTCAGTTTATTGCCACTCAAGTTCCTTGAATTCACAATCCAATAGAGAGCATGATGGGTTAATAGTTATCTCACCCACAAAAACTTGATTTGTTTTCAAAAAAATTCTACAGATGGCTTACAATTTTAAAAGATGTTCCAAATTCCCAACAAATCCCGGAATAGGTCCAGAAATATCATTTTTAGAGAGGTCCCTAAATATTCACATCAAATCACAGATCAATTAAAATGTACATTTTACCGTTAGAGCAAAGTATGTTTATAGATGAAATTATAACAGGAGCCTTGGAAGCTTAATCAAGACATTAAAATAGAAAGAACTCACAGTGTGTCTAGATTTATAATATATCCCAACTCTATGGGAATTGCTCCCTTGATTTTGTTGGAGGACAGATTTCTGTAAAACCCATAACAAAATCTGTTAATCACTCTGAACATGCTGCATACAATTCAATAATTCATTATGTTAAATAGTTTAATTGTATTATCTGTGACCTACAAACACTTACAAATAAGTTAAGGTGTCAAGTTTACGGAATTCCAGAGGAATAGTTCCATTCAAACGGCTACCATGCACATTGCTGGACAAAGAAAGGACAAGAAGAAGACATGGCCTCAATATTGTTAGAAAAATGCCAAGATTACTTTCCATAGATTTTCCACTAGGCCTAAAGATTATATCACTTACAAGTAATTAAGAGCAAAGCAGGAACTAATGTTCTCTGGGATTGGACCTTCAAGGTGATTTCTGGCAAGATTTCCGTCCAAACAAAATACAATCTAGTGTTGTTAAAATACTTGCAGAAAGATTCCACAATAGATCTATGATTAATGTTGTAGTATATTACTAGGTTTGAATATGTTTCTACCATTTTTGTCTTCACTTTGTTGAAAACTGTATAGACAGAAACTTACAATTCAAACAGCTGTTCCAACTTCCCCGCCTCAGGTGGAATCTGCCCTGTAAGCTAATTGTCATTCAGCTGCCTACATATCCATATTGGGATTTTTCTTATAATTCACATCCAATTTCTATTTCTTGCATATACTATACATAACTACAGGATGTTGTTTAAAGCTCTTACAGGTAGCTCAGCTTTGTCATGTTCCCTAATTCCGGCGGAATAGATCCAGTGAGATTATTACTGTGCAAATATCTGAGAAGTACAAAGCAAATAACAAGAGAATCAGCTTCTTGAAAATTGAAAATGAAAGGAAGTTGTGGTCAACATATAATGACCAGAGGTTAGAATTCAAGCAATTAAGCGTGCAAGTAACTTACAGCTTTCCAGTGTAAGTGAAATTGCCTAGGATGGGAGGAATTGTTCCAGTAAGATGATTATCACTCAAATCCCTACAATAAATATTACTAATGTATCAATGCACTAAAGCATAAACCATAATTTTATAATCAAATCTTCTCTTGGGATCACAGAGCATTGATCATGTAGGAAGGAATATGAATTGATTATGCACAAGAAATATACTAACAAAATCCCAAAACATTATGGGTTTTAACTTTTTATTGAGCTGGGATTGCATGCATATTTTAAGGACTAAGGTTACTTTTAATCAGATTAGAAGACATTTTAGTACAAGTTAAAATCCAGCAAACACTTTACTTACAGAACAGCCAGAGCCTGCATGAGACCAATTACTTCTGGAATCCTTGCTCTCAACTTATTACCTTGCAGTGACCTATGAAGAAACCACTTCAAAATTAGTCTATGACCACTAAAGCAAACACTTTAATGTCATTTGTTGAATAGTACATACCATGCAACTAATTATGTTACTTACACAACCCACATGATGTCATGTCCCTATATATTCAATAAAAACATTCTGATACCTATTCTCTTTCATTAAAATAATACACAACAAAGGGGCAAGATGGAGCAGTGATGGCATACGACACTAGAAAACCTATTTTAAGCTTTGGAATTTTTTATACTTACATGGTAGCCACTTGTAGAAACCCAATGTTGAAGGGGATCTTTCCTATAAGTTGATTGTATGACAAGTCCCTAATAAGAACAACAGCCCCAATTGGAAAATCAGAAAACATACACAACAGCCCCATAGGATCACTGTAAAGAAGGAAAATCAAATGGTTAGCTTAAATACAGAAAAAAGACTTGAAAATTAAGAGAGCACTAAAAAATAGTCTATAGTATTAAAACCACTTTCAAAAAGGAATATAGCGTGTAATTCCAGCTCTACAGTATTAAAATTGCTTTCGGAAAGGAATATAGCATGTAGTTCCAGCTCTAAAGTAGCATAATCCTCATAAGGTAAACAAAGTCTTCAACCAAACATAGCAAAAATATGGAGAGATACTTAATTTGAAAAAGATGTTAATTATTTGCAGTAAATTGTATCCAACATGCTATTATATATATGTGTGAAAAATCTAATAGTTATATTACAGAAAATGATGTAATTGTCATCCATTCAAATAGTACATGCCAAGCTATCATATTGAGGATATTTACCTTAGAAGGATAAAAAAATTATGCACCACCAATGGATTCCTTCTCCCCACCATGATATGATAACCTGTTAGAGTAGCACACAACACAAGAACAATGAACTATAATATAAATATAGTATTCAGTAAATAAAGTATTTTTTTGTTTCTTCTTGTATAAAATGTTGAACAAGCATGGAGAGAAAAGTAGATAGGACAGTACCTTTTAGTTTGGAGTTGGATGCTTTGCATGCCACAAAGGAAGCTTGCAGTGGTGGGAACCGGAGATGACAAGTACACATGAAGTAGCTGGACTAGTAAATTTTAAAACCGACTAACAAACTGTTGCAACAGTTATTTATTTACAGACCATATACTATTTTATGGACAGTATTTTGAAATGATTCGAGTATCGCAAATATGTGAAATCAACTGAATGTACAAATAGTATACTTGTAGTAGAAGTTTAAAAATAGGCAACAAATTTACTTTCAAACCAAGTATAGGGGCGCGCTGGGGAAAAAACAGACATAGGTATGAAGTCAATAACTACAAGCTAAATAAACAAACAGGATAAATGTACAACAGAACTGAAGAATTTAGTATATATTGTGAATTGTTTCTATGTACATACAATACAGTGTGAACTGTTTCGCTGATCATAAGAGAGTATTTGAAACAAAATGAGGATTGCGAATATTTACAACCAATTTAATGTCTAGGCAGTCTAAATTGAGTAGAAGTAACAAATGAACAACATATTTACTTTGAAACCAAGTATAGGGAGTCGATGGGAAAAAGAATATACATATGTGTAATGACAAGAAGTAGAAGGTAAATATATACATGGATTAAATGTACAGTAGAAGTTAAGAACTGAGTATAATGTGAACTGTTTCTATTTACATAGAGTTTGTTGCATTGTATTTGTAAAAGAAGTGTTTGTTTGATAGAGTACATAGTTTAGAGAGGTGCATACATGCAAGTAGAAGGGAAGTATAATAAATGTACATGTATTGTGGTAGTAGTGGAAGCATGTAATATGTACAATGTTTGTGCATTCCATGTGTGGAAAAGGGTAATACATCTATTCAAGAAAAGCATAGGTTATGGACAAGGTAGTACGTACAAGTGAAGGGTAGTAATAACAGTTGAAGAAGGTGTGGGAATGAAAGAAGAAGGCTTGCTGGGTTGTAAGGAGAGGGAAAAGGGAATTGCAAGCAAGGAGGAGGCTCTAGTCATAAATGCAAGAGGGAATATGGCAACGACAACACCAGGTAATGGTTATGTATTGAGCAAGAGAAGGGTGGCGGGATACTAAGTCTTTGCGGATCTTGTGCATGGTGTCCCTTTCATGCATATGGACCATGCGTTGAAAGAAGGCTATTATTTCTGAGAAAAGCTTAATAGTAGGGTGAATCGGATTCAGTGGGATGTTTGAAGTTGATTGGAACCGTGCTTCAATTTGTTGCAGCAATGCTTCTTGTTCCTTTATTTCCTTGCAAAAGTCAGTAAGGGTGTTCAGGTATTGCATGTCCATCTTTGTTGTTGAAGAGCTAGGAAGAGAGTAAAAAGAGCGATTAAAAGCCTAACATGTTCAAATAATATAGAGTAAAGCAAGGCACATCTATTTTTGTATTTGAATTGCTAAACAAACATTTTTTTTTCATAGTACCAAATAAGAAAAGCAAGAAGATATTCACATCATAGATCATAGGAAAAAAAGTTGAAAACTTGTGTAATGGACATTTTATTGTTCTTTTTTTTTTTGTTCTATTGTAGAGAGAAAATAATGTTGTAAGTCTAATGGTATGGCATGCAGCACACAGATCAGAGAATGCATGTCTTCCAACACTGTACTAAAAGAAAGTTGGCATCTCATATGCAAAAAAATAGTGAAACTTCACCAACACATGCTTCAGTCCCCACATAGGTTAAATAACCCATCAAGCATCAAATCAAACTGGATGAACACAACTCTAATAAACAGAAATCTACTCTCACAGATGAAGGATTACGCTCCAGAAAAATCCCATGACCATGGACCCCTCTAGTGAGAGATTTCATTCTTGTACAAGCTCTAACATCATGTTCATGAATGAGAAAGATTGCAACAACAGCACCTAGAGAGACAAAGGAAAAATACACACAAGTACACTTTCTAGCACTGCCTTTACTATGCACCATAAACACACATAAATATTAAACAACTATGGGATTGATAAAAGATTCAGCTTCCCACGGATTATGAACAAGTACATTTTAGTTACAAACAAATCAAAGTAAAACTGCCAACTAGTTCCTTGATTTGCTTGCAAAAGTCAGCAAGGGTGTTCAAGTATTGCATGTCCATGTCTCTTGTTGAAGAGCTAGGAAGAGAGAAAACAGAGCGATGAAAAGCTTAACATGTTTAAATAATATAGAGTAAAAGAAGGCACATGTTTTTTTGTAAATGAATTGGTAGACTAACATTTTTTTTTCATAGTAACGAATAAGAAAAGCAAGAAGATATTCACATCATAGATGAAAGGAAAAAAAGTTGAAAACTTGTGTAATAGACATTTTGTTGTTCTTTTTTTTTTTGGTTCTATTGTAGAGAGAAAAAGACTGTTGTAAGTGTAATGTTATGGTACCGAAAAGAGGTGTGGGAAGCAATGCAAGGGTGTAAGCATATGTCAGCAACTATGTTAAGCAACGTCAGGTGCAATTGATCTGGAGGCAATAAAAGTTTCTTCTTGTTTTCTTCGTTGGACAGAAGGGCTATCCTTCATACATGAATAGCGAGCAAAAGAGAAAGATGGCATTATGCGTAGGTCAGTCAGTTGTCTAACTCTTGAAACTGCAGTAAATGTTAGCCCTTGTCGATCAATGTTTCCTATGTCGATTATTGCCTTTTGTAAGGTCATTCCTTGTGATTTGTGGATTGTTAAACCCCAGGCCATACGAAGGGGAAGTTGTCTACGAGAACCTCTTGTTAAAGGGAGGATTGGGATGTAGGTAGGGTTACAAGCATCCCATGGCGGGCCTTTGTAGTTGACAAATTCAACAACAACAAACAAAGGAAGCATAGGTGGAGTAGTGGCGGTGTTGTATAAGATTGAAACAACTTTACCAAGAGCACCATTAACAAGACCTGCCTCAACCCAAAGGTTTGTTGTAAGCATAACTTGTTGACCAACGGCAAGGAGTACAACCATATCTAATTGTTCATCTTATGGTGCAAGAAGTAGTGTTTGTTTCCTAACTTCTGCAGAACATAATGCAATCGAGACATTTATTTGTTTAAGCATTTGTTTGTTGTGTAAGGCAACAGAATTGTTAGTTGAGAACAAATGGGTGGATTGATCAAATACGTGATTCTCGGTTTGAGAGAGGGAAGAGGATGTCCTTGACATAAGAAGGGTTCAATCGGCAATAGTTGGTGTTGCATTCCTAAGATTGAGGAGAAGTTGGCGGAATTGAATCTGAGAAGGGGCATCTCCTTGTTGATGAAAAACCATTGAGAGGGTTATGAATGTGTCAAAGGTACGCCAAAGTGTGTTTCCACATGATGCTCCTACATACATGGGGATATCTTTAACAGGTGGAAGTTGACCAAGGTCACTTACGAGGATGATAGAGTGACCTCCAAAAGGGGAAGTTCGATGGGAAGGGAATGCTTCCCGAAGGCGAGAGTCAATGTTGGATAAGAGCTTTGGTCCAATGAAACTCATCTCATCAATTAGCACATAACGTATATGGAGGAGTCGTTCTTGAAGGTTTGCAAGGGCTTGGCCCTCAAGAGGAAGCATAGTATTTATTGGTATCCGAAGGGCAGAATGTATTGTAAGGGCATTTATGTTAAATGCCGCGACGCCAGTTGGAGCAAGCAGGAGAAGAGGGGATGAGTTATTTGGAGATGATGAAGAGAAGGCAGCTTGCAAGCATCCAATTAAACAGGATTTTCCTGTGCCTGCAATTCCTTGGATGATCATACGTAATGGTTTAGTGGTAGTGTGTTGGGTGGAGTGGGACATAATAATTTCAAAGGCTTTGCGTTGTGTTGGAGAAAAGCAATTAGGCGAAGCAGGAGTTGAAAAAGGTTGTAGTTCTGCTTGGTTTGATGAGCGGTTCAAGTCAAGAAACAAGATGGCTGAGTTTTGCAAGTGTAAAGGTATCTGCGTGTGGCACCAATTGTGATTGGTGTCAAAGTCACGATGACCAAGCATGTCAAGATCATCAAGTTGCAAGTTGTTCCCAGGGTGGATTTGAGAGAGGAGTTCCCATTCTGACAAGTCGATAGAGGAAGCAGGATGATCTTCATCAGGGGGGGGTGTATCAACAGAAATAGTTGGAGGGGGTGAAGGTTCTCGGTCAACATGCTAGGGGTTGTAGCTCCCACGGAAGGATTCCCATGCAGATACAATCTCCAAGTCAGATGAGCCAATATATTTTGCCACATTGCAGAAAGGTTTGTACAGCAAGAGTTCACTCCAACAGAAATCAACATAAAGAGGAGAGGTGGAAGGAGGGATGGTAAGGAAACGAGGAAGGACATGCATGATCTTGGCTGGTTTGTGCAGCTTCCATTGATTTTTTTTCCTACGTGTAGAAAAGGACCAAGAACGGGAAGCTTCGAGAAGGGGAAGGTGTTCAAGCGAAGCGGATCTTTGCATGTATGCAGAAATGAAGTTGTTTGGCGGGGGGGTGTTGGGGATGTCTAGCGAGACACGTTTGAAAACGGTCTGGGAGGTGTTCAGGGAAATAAATGTATGACTACAAAGGGTCAAGGGAAGTTTTTGTAGCATATGGCAGGTTTCTTGTGCTCCAATGTCTCGATCAGCCATGGTTTCTGACAAAAGTTTCCGGATAGGTAGTAAGATTCCCTCTTCTGCAGGGGCAGCATGTGAAATACGTGTTAGAATGTCATGGTAGCTCTCATATTTGTTCTCTGCTTTTGAAGCATACTTTGAAATGTATGAGAGGACAGCATAGAGCGAGAGCACTGGTTGGCAATCAACATTAGCTCTCCATACTGAGAGCATAAGAGGGTTGTGTACGTTTAGAAGCGCATCATTTCTAGTGGGGCTATATTTTTTTTTGCCAAAGCTGTCCATGAACATAGAAGATGTTTCCTGTAGGTCAATGGGGAAATCGTAGCGGCAAATGAGGTTTGTGCCTTTTTTGTGAAGACAAGAGAATTCATTGCATTTTGTGTGGCGTTGCACAGAATTGACAAGGGTTTCATAGTCATCAGTATGGTTTCCTTCATGTATGGAGGATGCTGGAAGTGTGCAAGGGTCTTGGTGAGATGCTCGATGGAAGACAGAGACATGAAGGTGCGCGGGACGAGGGTTCCATGCTGTTAAGAAGCTGTTAAAGTATGTTTTTGCACTATTAACAGCAAGGGGATCATTCCAATCAAGGCTGTCCATATTGGGTGCGTCCTCCAACCAAAGGAATCCATGTATATGAGCAGAACCTCGGTTTTGCCATTCATACCTGTATTAAGAAGGGAACCAAAAACAAAACACAAAGTTTAGGAAAATTTCAAAATGCGAAGTAGTAAAACAAAATAAAATGCAAAGAGTGAGAGGAACAAACCTGCACCAGTAATATTTTGTGTTGAATGTGTGTAGTAGGACCTCTTCAAGGAAGATGGTGAATCTATGGTGCATATATAGAGACGTAGTATGTGGATTGGTTATAATGTTATGAATTCTCCATTGGAATTGTGAAGGCAATGAAGTTGCAGGTTGTGAAGGCATGAGCATGTGAAGGTCATGCCATTTGGTGTCAGCTACACTGAGGGTAAAAAAAAAGGTTGGGCTACCAAGCTGGGTGATCATATCACACAACTCACCTCGCCTTTTTCTCCAGAAAGAGCGGGTGCCACACAGAGCAGAGCCAAATCGGATGGCATGATCAGCAACATGAGAGTCTGGCAGATGGCTAAGTTGTGTGCTCAAAGCTGAGACAGTTGCGGGGAGTGTGTCTGCTAGGTTGCATTTAACAAAAACAACTGCGGTATCTTGGCTACGGTGGCGCATCATAAGGTTGTACAAGTAGTAGCGGAAGCGAGGGTGTTGGGAAAACCTATTATCATGGAATCGGATAAGGTGCAAAGCATATTCTTGCATGGAGACTTCATAAAGATGAGATTGTTTTAGCATGGGAACCCCTATGGGAAATAGCGTTGGGAATGCCATTGAGAGGAGCCCTTCCATATTGTATTCATTTATTGGAGAAAGACCAATGGGGGGCCAATCAATTGATGTTGAAGGGGTGGTAGGGGTTGCAGATGCAAACCGCCTAATTTCTTCAGTCTCAGTGCGAGAATCTGGGAGTGCAAAAACAAAGGACGAGGTTTCAATGCTTGTTGGAATTGGCATTGAAGGTGTTGCATCATCAGTAGTGGGTGAGGGTAGTTGGAGGTCAGGCCCAGGGGTTGTGGCATGGTGAAGAAGGGAGGACACATCTGTGGGTTCAAGTGGCAAAGCATGTAATGCTTGGAGGTCAAGGTGGACATCCTTGTAATACGGGTCATTGGAGATTTTGAATTCCAGTGTAGCTAGAACATTTGAACGGCTAACAATGAATTCATAAGGCTTGTTTGTAGAATTGAATTTTCGAACAACAAGGATGTCCAAATCTGTTAAGAGGCGTGGAAGAGAGGTGGCTATTATGGAGATATCTTGTGGGAAGCTAATAGTATGGCCGGAGTATTTGTATTGGCCACCACGTGCATGTGTAACTTGAAGTATTGGATTGACTCGAGCAATTAGAATTTCTTATATTTGAGTTAGGCGTGCAAGTTCAATCGGTTGGTTTCCAGGATCCATGTTGTTATCTATGGAGAAGCGATGGCCATGTCGCTCATTACTACATCGAGAGCATGTATAGATTCCACTTGAGAAATTTGTTTTCATTTTTGGATATGATTCCTTGCATATGGAGCAAACATGAAGTGGGTGGAGGCAAGAAAGTCGATTAAGAAAGAAAGTGTGAGCATCTGGAAAGGGGGTGGTTGGAGGCGGGGGTGTAGTGGATGTGTGCATTGGGGTAGGGTTGATTGAAGCATTGATGTTTCCATGCCTAGATTTATAAGTAAGATGTCTATGCGCATTTTGACAGTCCTTTGTTTGGCTATAAAGAAGCCTTCTCCGTGCATTTATTTCGTCACGTGTAGTATTGGGCAACATGGGTTGTTGAAGAGGAGTTTTCCTTGAACCTGGAGAAGACATTGATGGAAATTTCAAATGTTATAAATGTGTAATTGCAAGGAAAAGTCGAGGCATGTACATTAAAAGCAAGATATGCAAAGTACAGATAAGAAGGTATGTCAACATATACAAAAGAATGCATTGCGAAATTTTTTGCAAGACATAACGAAAAAAGTAGTTTTTGTGATGTATGTGGAGCATTTATGTATGTGAAAAGCAACCAAGGAGCAGCATAGTAGGAAAAAGAAATGCACATATATGACATAATAAACATTGTATACATGTAAGAAAACGATAATTGTTTTATGGATAGATATGTATGGCGTGCTATAAAAATAAACACGTAACGTATACGATAACACATCTGCCATGTGAGCACAAAATTTACAGTAGCTAATTACACTGCAGATATTTGGAAAAAGACAAGAAAGTAAGGGAAAAGTATATATACAAGAAATGAAGGAAGGAAAGTGGGGGGGTGGGGGGATATAGTGATCATGATGAAGCGGAAGAAACATAATTGGGTTGAGCTGAGGTGGAGTGCATTTGGAGAGGTGGGATGGTGTATTGTAGGGTACGATGTGTTGAAGCAAGGATTGAGGGAAGAGCAAGATGTGGAAGGGTGATTAAAAGTGGTGGTTGCAACAGCCAAGGGTGGAGTATATGAAGGGGAGGTTAGAGACGGCATGCAACAGGATGGGTTTGAGTGGTGAGTGTAGATATTTCTTCAAGGAGTTCCGTTGATGCAGCAGCATAAGGAAGCTCTTTCGAATCGGCAATGGTTGTCTTCAAGCGTGTATTGGAGTTGAAAGTCTCCCTCTTAAAGGACAAGGTGAACAAGTATCGACGCAAAGTTACATGTAGAGAGAGATCCTTTATGGCGGAGGGCTCAGTGGCGAGCAAGCATAAATCCTTTGTAGAGACACCAAGCAGTTTGTTGGCTGCATCATCAAAATCTATGGCCCCGTTGATCTGGCCAGTGTGGTCTTGCAAGGAAAGCTTTAAAATGTACCTGTAGTCACATTTTGTGAATTCACCATCACATTTGCTGCAATGCCAAGTGTTGAAAGCTCTATGTGCAACTTTCTTCATGCATTGAACACCATCAACAAAGAGAGGGCATGCAAGGAAGTGGAAGTCATCCATGTTAATGTCAACAATGGAAGCACACAGAAAGAACCATAAGGTCTTATCAGAGGGTTGCATGCTTTGCAAGGCGGAAATTGTTTTAGATGGGTGTGTTCGAGACATAGAGCCTATGTATTTGTGGCTCAAGGATGGCGACGCAGCGCAAAATCCATGATCAGTGTACCATTTCTGAAGGTGATGGGTTGCCTCAATATCTGGATTGATAAGGATGGTACTACTGGGAACACTTCCAATTGTTTTACCATTGTAATCTGTAAGATGGCCACCCTTTGTTGCAAGTACAGGTGGTGGGTCGGAGGAGTATAGTGAAGCGACATGTGAACCCTCTGTGTGGCAATGATGACCCCAAAGTGTGACATCAATGCTAAAACAAGATGTGTCTCTAAGGCAAACGGTTCTCCTACTTGTTTCAGAACCGTCTTTTTCCGAATCGTAGATGCAGGCGAGACAGAGCTAACAAGGCCAATTAGGTCAACCATGGAATTTGAAGGTAAACTTTGGAGGTCATTGATTGTTTTAAAGTGGAAGGAATGTAAAGGAATGGAGGGGAATGCATCTAGGCAAGGGTGGATGGTTGACGTAGATGAAAGGACAATCTTAAGATGGTTGTTCAAATGGTTATATGAAGGGTTACTTGTTTTGATTGTGCCATTCGAGATAGTGTTCACTGTCCCTATTTCAACAAGGGAATAGAAGGTGTCAACAAAGTTGTTAAAGGCAGAGACATGGATCTCTTCTCCAGAACAATCAATAAGGTCAAAGCCAAATAGTTTCCCTGGGCTACGTTGGTTGGTGTATTCATGGATGGGTGTCTTGGAAAGCACACGACCTTGGATGCACCATTTTTTATAGTTGGGATTGAGTGCTTTGAATGGAATTACAGTTGTTGGCATGGGTATTGGTGTATCTGATGCTTGGGATGAGTGAACATCGCTTTCTTCTATGGGGTGGCTGGATTGGCTAGTTGATGAACCAATTGGAATGCCAAAGCTAGTCGGTAGTAAAAGAGGAACAGGGCTCCCAACAAGGGCAAGCTTGCAGTGGACCAGTTCAAGTTCGAGTATTGTAATAGTCCTGTAGGAGAAAAAGGCAAGAATTAGTAAAGGTATTATAAAATTGATGATGTTGGTGGTAGGTAAAAATGTAGAAGCTAAGCTACCTAAGAGCGGGCTTAAAACAGTGGCCAGAAAAGTACGTGTTATTATGGATGACGATGCAGGTGCACTTGGAGAGCTTGATGATAGAGCCTTCTTGGAGTTCTCCATTTGATATGAGGGAGTTGAAGGTAGTTGGGAGCAAAGTCTGGTGCATGTTGCTACCATCTGAGATAGTAATTCGGAAACATGGAGTAGTTGCATTTGTTGGTCCGAATGGCTGGAATGAAAAAACCTGCAGAAGTGGTTGAAGATGTATAGCACCAGACAACAAAGAAGATATTGCATTTTCTGTCAAGGGTGCCTCCATTATGCGGGGAAAACACTGAGAGCAAGAGGAAACAAACTTGTAAGTATATGATTTTTTTTGTTTTGTGTATATATACATATATGTAGATATATATACTATTGCACAAGTGACATACAAGGATGCGAAACGTACAATGAAACTATAGTAGGCAGAAGAGTAGAATGTAGAATAGTGGCATATATATACTTTTTTTTAATATAATGTGAGAAAAAAGCATGCAATGGAACTATGGAAATTTAGGTTGTAAATGCTTAAAGTGTATTAAAGGCATGATCTAGCAAGGAATTTATTGGATACTTTGGGCATTCTCGACATATCCCTTTTGGTCAATTGACTGTCTCATTACGATCTTGATTCTGTGTTTTATTGAGTCAAAATCTCGTCGCTTCAATACACCCCTCTTTATACTTTTCTGATGCAACACAGTCTATTTGTCCTCTAATCTTCCATATCTAGGTTTGCATTATTTTCCATCAATGTATAGGGAGGAGATTCAAACCAACGATGTGATGCGCAAGTGAACAAAGGGCTTGACTATCTTCTCTGTTTGAATGCAGGTAATTTTTTTCCTTGTGTGTCATAACTGTATAATTATGTGTTATTCAAAAGATTGACTATCATGCGTTATTCAAAAAAGTGAATAGAAATTATATAATTAGTTCAAATAGAGGAAACTACTATTGACATGCTTCTTGATCTAATACCTGTAATATAAGACAATAATCATAATACTAAATTGGAATAATACTAAAAGCAGATACATTTGGGGATCTCTTTGATAGCTGTAAAGTCGGAGATTTCCAGCCGCCCAACCAAAACAGGGACAGAAAAGCATAAAGCGTGGAAAGGGCAGACTTGTAGCATCATTCCTGTAGCAACAGGTCAAGAAATCTAGCTGAAGCAGTTCGTGAGAGACCAAGAAACATATGAATCAGGAGCATAATAAGAAGGCTGATAGGCACATCCATGACAGCAAAAGAACCATCCATTCAAACTGAATGCTTGTGCCTCAAAAAGAGAGTGAAAGGGCAAAGCCCGGCACAAGCCAAAATAACTGAAATATCCCATGATCAATGAGCATACAATCTAAAGATCCAGAAAATTCCCCATGCCCCGGGGCCAAAGAAAGAGCCTGTTTGGAGAGACCGTCATCCTGCTAGTTATGCTCGTGGTAGATATGATGGATGGTCACTAAAGGGACATGATACAGCAGAGAAATAATTTCATCACACCAATGACTAAGAAGTGGGGTGTTCAATGAAGCAGTTCTCTTCACCCAATAGATGATAACTTGTGAATCCCCAAATCCAGATAACAAAGGGATCCCCAAATGAATGGCAACCGAAAGAAGTGACCAAATAGGTAGAAGCTCTAATTTGGTGCTGGTGCATATTTTATCCTAGGTTAAGAGCTTGTTGGCTATTTATAACGATAACATAATAAAAGGCCAAAAGGCTCATCACTTCCACATTTCAACAGTAGCGCTTTCCCTGATGCAATTTTGTTGTTCAACAAACAAATATGCAACAGCCAAGACTAATGCAATCCTCTCTAAGTGGATCGCTATGCTCGAGCAGCAAGAAAATATGGCATGCAGCACACAGATCAAAGAATGCATTTCTTCCAACACTGTACTAAAAGAAAGTTGGCATCTCATATGCAAAAAAACAGTGAAACTTGAACAACACATGCTTCAATCCCATCATAGGTTAAATAACCCATCAAGCAGCAAATCAAACTGGATGAACACAACTCTAATAAATAGAAATCTACTCTCATGGACTAAGGATTATGCTCCAAAAAAATCCCATGACCATGGACCCCTCTAGTGAGAGAGTTCATGCATGTACAAGCTCTAACATCATGTTCATGAATGAGAAAGATTGCAACAATAGCACCTAGAGAGACAAAGGAAAAATACACACAAGTACACTTTCTAGCACTGCCTTTACTATGCACCATAAACACACATAAATATTAAACAACTATGGGATTGATAAAAGATTCAGCTTCCCACGGATTATGAACAAGTACATTTTAGTTACAAACAAATCAAAGTAAAAATGCTAGCTAGTCGAATGCCCAACTGTATATTTTTCAACAGTTTCCAAACCCACTTCACGTTTCTTCCATTTAACTGCCCCTCATTTCACTATTGAAACTTGAGTGACTCGTTTAGTTTTTGATAGAGCTGTAATGTTGCCTGAATGGGGTTTGATGGTTGGAAATAAGAAGTGAAAACTTCAATTTTGAAGAAAAAACTTCAACAAACAAACATGCACTCATCCACAATTAGCTCTCTCCATTGATCCAAGCTAAAACTCTACTGCTCTAAGCTGAAAATTTATCCTAAAAGCGGAAAGTCCTCACTTGTTGCTACCCTTGCTTTTCAATTGAAAATTGAAAATTTGGGGCTTTGGGAGGGCGTGGAGGCTTTAAAAGTAAGTGAGTTCCATCAGTAAAAGAAGAAGAAGAGATGCAGGGATGTCAAGAATGTCTCCCAGTGAAACACAACATTCAATTGTAATCCAAAGTGAGTTCCAATGAGGGAAACGAAAATGGAATCATGGTACTCAAATGCAGTGTGCAATGATAATAAACAACCTAGTTTCTCGAGGCAACATACATTTCTCAAATGTGTGGAAACAGCAGCATAGAAATCCCCTACAAGAAGGTTACATCGAACACCCTAAACACTAAAATGCTTATCTTCCAAAGCCTATAGATCCTTCTCATTCCATTGTTTTGTATTCACTTCCAAAGTGTATCCATTGAATAATTCCACTTTCACCTACGATACAAGAACAAAAATAAAGCACTACAACTTGACCTATGTCCCAAATAGCCTAATAGGTAACAGGATCTCAATTCTCTTTTTAACTTCTCAGAATACCTTAAACCGCAATCCTAAAAAAGTACAATCAAGTGAAGCTGTAAGAAATGAGAATCACTTCCAGCAGCTGTAGTCAAATTTTCAAACATTAAATACCCTTTATAACACCTCTTTGGTAGCTATCAATGAGTTTCCAAACATTAATACAACTATTAGGAAATATTTAACTTTTGTAAAAGAGGCCCAAGTTTATTCTTGACGCAAATTGTTTACAACAACAGGTTTAAAATATTTATTCCTTTGGCACTGTTTCAAAAGCAAGCACTGCTCTTCATCTGTACAAATCGTTAGTTACATTCTAAAGAGTCCTAAGCAGTTCAAACATGGGCATTCAGGTTTATGTATATTCTACAGACAAAAATGAATATCAAAAGTCTTAAAACACTTAAAATTTTGTTTTGCTTATTATCCTAGAAAAAGCCTAGGAATATTTAAACTTTGTTCTGCTTATAATTAAAAGCCCCAGTATTATGTGAGAAGGCCAGAAGGCTCATCACTTCCACATTTCAATAGCAGCACTTTCCCTGACGCAATTTTGTTGTTCAACAAACAAATATGCAACAGCCAAGACTAATGCAATCCTCTCTAAGTGGATCGCTATGCTCGAGCAGCAAGAAAATATCGCATGCAGCACACAGATCAGAGAATGCATGTCTTCCAACACTGTACTAAAAGAAAGTTGGCATCTCATATGCAAAAAAACAGTGAAACTTGACCAACACATGCTTCAATCCCCACATAGGTTAAATAACCCATCAAGCAGCAAATCAAACTGGATGAACACAACTCTAATAAACAGAAATCTACTCTCACGGACTAAGGATTACGCTCCAGAAAAATCCCATGACCATGGACCCCTCTAGTGAGAGAGTTCATGCCTGTATAAGCTCTAACATCATGTTCATGAATGAGAAAGGTTGCAACAATAGCACCTAGAGAGACAAAGGAAAAATACACACAAGTACACTTTGTAGCACTGCCTTTACTATGCACCAGAAACACACATAAATATTAAACAACTATGGGATTGATAAAACATTCAGCTTCCCATGGATTATGAACAAGCACATTTTAGTTACAAACAAATCAAAGTAAAACTGCCAACTAATCGAATGCCCAACTATATATTTTTCAATAGTTTCCAAACCCACTTCAATTGCACTCCCACTTCACATTTCTTCCATTTAATTGCCCCTCATTTCACTATTGAAACTTGAGTGACTCGTTTAGTTTTTGATAGAGCTGTAATGTTGCCTGAATGGGGTTTGATGGTTGGAAATAAGAAGTGAAAACTTCAATTTTGAAGAAAAAACTTCAACAAACAAACATGCACTCATCCACAATTAGCTCTCTCCATTGATCCAAGCTAAAACTCTACTGCTCTAAGCTGAAAATTTATCCTAAAAGCGGAAAGTCCTCACTTGTTGCTACCCTTGCTTTTCAATTGAAAATTGAAAATTTGGGGCTTTGGGAGGGCGTGGAGGCTTTAAAAGTAAGTGAGTTCCATCAATAAAAGAAGAAGAAGAGATGCAGGGATGTCAAGAATGTCTCCCAGTGAAACACGGCATTCAATAGTAATCCAAAATGAGTTCCAATGAGCGAAATGAAAATGGAATCATGGTACTCAAATGCAATGTGCAATGATAATAAACAACCTAGTTTCTCGGGGCAACATACATTTCTCAAATGTGTGGAAACAACAGCATGGCAATCCCCTACAAGAAGGTTACATCGAACACCCTAAACACTAAAATTCTTATCTTCCAAAGCCTATAGATCCTTCTCATTCCATTGTTTTGTATTCACTTCCATAGTGTATCCATTGAATAATTCCACTTTCACCCTATGTAAACGCTACTGATACAAGAACAAAAATAAATCACTACAACTTGACCTATGTCCAAAATAGCCTAATAGGTAACAGGATCTCAATCCTCTTTTGAACTTCTCAGAATACCTTAAACCGCAATCCTAAAAAAGTACAATCAGGTGAAGCTGTGAGAAATGAGAATCACTTCCAGCAGCTGTAGTCAAATTTTCAAACATTAAATACCCTTTATAACAAATCTTTGGTAGCTATCAATGAGTTTCCAAACATTAATACAACTATTAGGAAATCTTTAACTTTTGTAAAAGAGGCCCAAGTTTATTCTTGACGCAAATTGTTTACAACAACAGGTTTAAAATATTTATTCCATTGGCACTATTTCAAAAGCAAGCACTACTCTTCATCTGTACAAATCGTTAGTTACATTCTAAAGAGTCCTAAGCAGTTCAAACATGGGCATTCAGGTTTCTTTATATTTTGCAGACAAAAATGAATATCAAAAGTCTTAAAACACTTAAAATTCTGTTTTGCTTATTATCCTAGAAAAAGCCTAGGAATACTTAAACTTTGTTCTTCTTATAATTAAAAGCCCCAGTATTATGTGAGAAGGGAAGAAGGCTCATCACTTCCACATTTCAATAGCAACGCTTTCCCTGACGCAATTTTGTTGTTCAACAAACAAATATGCAACAACCAAAACTAATGCACTCCTCTCTAAGTGGATCACTATGCTCGAGCAGCAAGAAAATATGGCATGCATCACACAGATCAGAGAATGCATGTCTTCCAACACTGTACTAAAAGAAAGTTGGCATCTCATATGCAAAAAAACATTCGAGCTAAAAAATGGTTATTGTTGGGACACTACCATGAAATGTGGGGCACGGCACCCTGTTAGAGTTTGTGATAAGGAGAAATTTAGTGGAGATTAGTAAATTATGCATGGCCTAAGATTGCCTCTCAAGCTGTCAATGTCTAATTTTTGGGATTTTCCTTTTGAGGACTTCCTAGTAATGGGTTTTGCAAAATGGTGAGAAATTAAACCTTAAGTGGTGTTTTAACTAGATTTTTGAGAGAACTTATTTACATGACGGGTTATTGGTTTAAGGTTGATGGGGTGTTTAACCTTCCACAAGGGTTGCATTCTTGCTGTGTTTTGGCCCACCTACTGCATGATTTCAAAGGGATGGACCGGGTGCAAGTCCCTGGTGATTTGGTGGAATAGATACTGCTCATACTTGCCACCTTAGTCTGATCTTTGCAGTGAAGCCCTCGAAGTATCATCTTTGTTAAAGCACTTCTTAAAAAAGTACTTATTTCCAGGATACTCCCTTTTTATCCAAATGGAAGCGTGTCTTTTTACGGA
>LPNX010688890.1:0-73357 GCA_001517045.1 Pseudotsuga menziesii | reverse complement strand
AATAGTTGTTTCTTGGATCACTCTTGTAGTACAGGAATCTATAGCAGCCTTTTGGAAGAAGGTGTGGGAAGATGGCCATCGGAACCCTAGCATAAAATTCAAATTCTTATTGCAAATGAAGCAACTTTTCTTTGGCCAATTTAATGTTGCCTTGTGTTGTCAACAGCTCATTTCATCTGCATGAATTCAAAATTTATGATATTAACCATCACAGAGCGATATAAGTTGCCAGCATACCTTATGCCTCCATAACAGACAACCTTAGAAGTTAAATCTACTGACTTTCAGCATCTTCTGTTTCTTCAGCTATACTTGTTATGGCTCATAGGAAGTTGACACCCGACATTTTGTAATTACCCTTCCAATTTCATAAATTCTTTATGGGAAAAACAATTGTAACCTTGTCCTTTAAGGGCTGTAACCTTGTCCTTCAAGGGTTATCTTGCACAGCCTTGAAAACAAATTAAAGATTGAAATATTTTCGTTTCACACACAAATCTATTAGTCACCTCTGTTAAGCTAACGTCTAATAGATTTTGACAAAATTGAAAAAGTAAAACAATCCGCAGTCTCTTAAACTGGATTGCAATCTAGTTAAAGGAAATATGTTTTGCTTTACTGGTATCCAGCAAGATTAAACTATCTTGCATTACAGGGCCATGCAAAAGAGGCCTTTATTCAGACATATTAATCATGTGATGCAAATATAGAGACTCGAGTCCATGAAAATTCGAGAGGTTGGTTAACTTCTGAAAGCACCATCACATCTGCCCACTTACTGTTTGATGCCATATTTAATTACTCACCTTAGAATGAATCCAATTTTGTTCAACTCACTTCCCTCTTAATCCAACAACATGAATCTCTTTGGAGACATCTGATAAAATTTAAAAGTTACCTAGAAGACTAACATGGCCCCTTCAGAAGGATGAAAGACAAAAAATGAGACATGGTCCATGACCTTTTATAAAAGAATGTGACAAGAAGCATGGGACTTTCAAATTTACTTAGCGATTTCAACATTAGCAGAGTCTAAAATAAGGCCAACTTCAATCTCAGTGATGAGGTACAGTATACTTACTTTTAAATCTTCACTGTTGCTATTCATGGCCCCTTTAGAAGGATGATAGACAAAAAAAGAGACATGGTCCATGACCTTTTATAAAAGAATGTGACAAGAAGCATGGGACTTTCAAATTTGCTTAGCGATTTCAACATTAGCAGAGTCTAAAATAAGCCCAACTTGAATCTCAGTGATGAGGTAGAGTA
This sequence comes from Pseudotsuga menziesii, assembly GCA_001517045.1. Classification (NCBI taxonomy): domain Eukaryota; kingdom Viridiplantae; phylum Streptophyta; class Pinopsida; order Pinales; family Pinaceae; genus Pseudotsuga; species Pseudotsuga menziesii. The sequence continues at coordinate 72,088 of LPNX010688890.1, read as the reverse complement.
TACTTACTTTTAAATCTTCACTGCTGTTGTTCATCACATGCTTTGTAAAAAGATAATAGTCTCTTTTTGCTTGGGTCAAAACCAAAGCAAATAGGAAAAAACAGCAGGGATTTGAACTCCTCAAGGTAGGTGATAATAGTCTCTTTTTGCTTGGGTCAAAACCAAAGCAAATAGGAAAAAACAACAGGGATTTGAACTCCTCAAGGTAGGTGATAATAGTCTCTTTTTGCTTGGGTCAAAACCAAAGCAAACAGGAAAAACCAGCAGGTATTTGAACTCCTCAAGGTAGGTGTCAGTTCATTTCAACAAGCTTTTCATCTTGAAATCCTCAAAACCCATTCATGAGGCAGTCTTCACAATATGCAATAAAGAAAGCATCTCACAAATTAAGGTGTCAGGATAGAACAAATTAAGGTGACTCTCACAATATCCTCCCAACTTCAATCTCAATGATGAGGTACAATATATTTACTTTTAAATCTTTACTGCTGCTTTTCATCATTACTTTTGAAAAAAGATATTAAACAGGAAAAACCAGCAGGGATTTAAACTCTTCAAGGTCAGGTATCAGTTCATTTCAACAAGCTTTTCATCTTGAATTCCTTCAAAACCCATTCATGTGGCAGTCTTCACAATTATGCAATATAGAAACCATCTATCGGGTGTTAGAATATAACAGTTTAAGGTGACTAACAATCTCCTCCCATGCAGATTAATTTGAAAGCAACTGAATATTTGTGTAAACCAAATTTTGTCCTTGCAGGAGGTCGAGCTGGACAACATGGATGCTTGTGAGGAAATGTGCCATTTTTTCCATGTGACTTACTGGGTGCATTAAGTAAAAACCATCGATGGTAGCCTGAGTAGAGTTTCACAAATGGCACATTGCTGATAGTAAGAATAGAAACATAAACATACAATGTAGTATTGGATATCATCAATGAATAGATTTATAAATGCACTGGCCAACAAGGAAAGGTACTTAAGACAAAGTGTTACCCTTATGCTCATAACAATCAATCACTTTCAGTACCAGGGTGAGCTAGTGTAGGCAACCATATGGCATAGTACTCCAGAGAAAAATGTTCAAAATTAATCTATAACAGAAAAAACTTATTATAATTCTCTCAGCACATGAGAAGGGTTTCATAAGACTGATAATCTTTTAAGCTCCGGAACATTTCCAACAAGATCTAAGACATGCCAGTGCTCACCAATAAATTGTTATCAACATGATTCTAGATTGTTGAACCACTCAAGTGTCCTTCCCCATTGTTCTTAAGCACAAATCTACTCAAGACATACAAAAGGAAAATGAAACAAGCCATCTCAAAGTCCTCTTAAGCAAGCCACTAAGATTGTATGAACCAAAATAGAGAAGACATTATTTTATTTGTTTAATTGAGAAATAGTTCATATGTTTACAAGGAATATTTATAGCCATGCCCACTTGAGGGATTTGAACCTAGGTCTCCACAGTAATACAAGCCTGATGACCTTACTGCTTGATGTTAGACCACATTCCCGTAATATGGTAATGATATTGAAAGTTAACAAAATAAAGAAATATTGATTTAAAGTAGAGTATTTAAAACATTTATCAGCAATTTTCTGTATTATGTAAGTAATGACGATATAATTTCAGGGAATGCATTAAAACCTAAACGACCTAATGATAAAATACTATGCCTGTGTACAGCTCAAACAGCCTAGACCCTATATCAATCTTCAGACAGGAATATACAGTGTTGAATAAATTTTATTATCTTAAAAATAAAATGTATTGCAAAAACTAGGAACACGCATATAAATCTATTGAGGTTTGCCAAATCTTGAAGTGGTTCAGAACCTACTCTAAAAATATTCATGAAGCTTATTCAACTATGTATGACATTATTTAATTAGTCTAACACTGGTGACAAACCAGTATTGATCAAACCATCAAGATTAAAAAAGAAAAATGAGAGCAAGGTTAACTTCCAAGTACTTGCATATAATAAGAATACAAAGAAATAGAAACACCTATAACAATTGATGAAAACTCAAAATCTGGAAAGACTATTTCTAGACATGAACATAATCAAAAAATTTATAGAACCTGCATATAACAAGAATATAAAGAAATAGAAACCTCTATAACAATTTATGAAAATTCTAAATCTGGCAAAGCCTATTTCTGGACAGGAACATAATCAAAAACTTACAGAGTGCCACTTACAAATTCTGCAGGTAAAGAGAAGCATAGATTCATCGTTTAAAACACAGGTGTATACTCTCACTACTTTAAAGATCTGGGATTAAGATGGGATGTATGCTACTTTGTTCTATATTCTTTATATTATCATAATTAATGGTCAAGTTTTTATGTTCTTTTCTTTTTACAATATGTGTCTGACCCTGCCTATTTGTTTTTATTAGTTTACGTACCCAAAAGCATGGTACATCTCTTCCACCTGGGCTCTAGAGTGCACTTAGCTTCTCTCAGTGCAATTAGACAAGCTTTGTAAGTTAAGAAACCATACACTACTTCACCAAACCCAAAAATTAACAAATTATGAATTGACTTGAAATATTTCTGCAGGAGATTTTAAGCTACTATGTCAAGGACAAATGACAAGTTCCAACACGCAAATAGATCTGAAAGAAGAGGCTTCGAGAAAGCTAATGGCAAATATTAGAACTGTTATATAAGAAAATGACATATCTAACAATAGCCTGTGGAAAGCAGCGCATTATGAACTACATTTAACAATGGGACAATTTGCACGGGTAGTCTAATTAGCATAAAATTGGAAAGGAAATTTTCCCTACCATAATTTCCTGAGAATTCTATTTAGGATAGGATCTTTTTCATCCCTGTGTAACTCGTGCCTTATGGTGGGACAGAGAATAGCACAATTTTAACCCTGGATGGGGCATTGACAGTCCGTCAATCCCACAAACAAACCAACAGACCCACAGTTTACAAATCTTGTTCTGCTCAAAACATGGTTGCGTTACAATGTTGTGACGACCCCGCAGCGAGAGCCCTGGAATTTTTGGTCAAGATCACCTTGGAGTGATAATTATAGTGTTTTCAATAGAATAATGTCAGTCCTACTCACGCGCTAAAGAACAATTCCTGAAGGAACCGCTAGGAATAGTGGTAAAGGAACTTATCACTTTGGTCAAAATGCTTCTAGTAGATAAAGAGCTACTACCCACCCAGTAAGGTCCTTAAATCTATACTCTATCTGGTCCTTAAACCCTAGCAAGCACTAGATGCTGGGCGGGAGGGAGTAAGCACTCAATGCCTTCCTTCCATCTGTCTGTAATAAATTACTGGTTTATGAAACCCTTAATCAGGCAAGGCAAATTCAAGGTGTTTGGGATTATCATACAATGAAATGCAGGCATGAATTTCTATCGCAGATACAAAATATTCTAAGCTATTCAGGGGTTTCAAAATGAAATTGTGTACCTGTCTTTTTGTAGTTCTTTGGCTCTTTGAATCAGAATTCCTGCAACTTCTCTGTGCAAACCCACGCAACTTCTCTGTGCAAACCCATTTATGCAGCAAGGAGGGGCGGTCTCCATGACAAGATGTTCAACCACCTCCAAACCGAGAATAAATGGGCGAAATGGGCGCTTCTGACAGACTCAACAGTCAACAGTCACTGCAAAGCTAGAGTTTAATGTTTTTTCTTTCAATCTTGTGCTGGTATGGGAAGAGGTACGATTCAGTCCACGAGCTTCTGCATAGATTCAATGCTTTCGTGAAGAACGTGGAGTTGATCGAATAAATGGTATGGGAAGAGGTACGATTCAGTCCGCAAGCTTCTGCACAAATTCAATGCTTTCATGAAGAAACCGCATGAAGCTTCCTTATACTTTGGCAATAAATGGTAAATCAAACATGCGGCCGAACCTTAAAACCAACAGACAAACATCAAACACGTGCCAGCATCTAATTCGAGCTATAGACGACGAAAAGGAATAGTTGTCTTCCGAACTTCTTCGGAGAAAAACGCCTAACGGCGTAAAAATAATAGAACCAAACATATGGTATCTCCACATAACTTAAGTAATTTTCAGAATTTATATATGGAGAAGGTAATTGATGCAAGCATCTATTTCTCTCTAAAGTATTGTGTTACCAACATTCCATTTTGTAGCTTAATTATATTCTTTGAGAGCCCATCAAAGAAATTCTCCACTTTAATTCACAAAAAAATAACAAAACCAAACATATGATATCTTCATATAACTTTTTTTGTAAAGCTGTAAATTCTATTAAACCGAGAGGTCAAAAATTACATGTCCAAGAAAAGTCTGGGGTGGTCTAAGATAGTGAAACCACCACCCTAATCATTCAAAATTACATATTTTTCTGGGTATATTATAACAAAGAAAGTCCACTGGCATTGGATGTCATGGAAACAAAAAACCGGATATGTACCTCCTAGTTCTGCAAATTATCAAAGTATTTAACATAAGCTTAAAAAACAGACTATAACAAAGAAACTTAACATGGAAATCTGAACCGGAGAGAGATCGAGTCGTCGAAGGAGACATGACCATGAGTTATGGAGGGGGAACCTCCTCCAAGATGGGGCAACCCCATCCTCCTTCCTCGGAGTTGGTAGCAGGATTGTTTGTTGGAGGAGGAGAAGCCTTTTTGCTCAGGCCTTCGCTATCGGGAACACGTTTGAACAGAGGTCCGATGGTGGTCAGACTGGGAAATGGAACATCGGTGGTAGCCACCTGAACCAAAGTAGAGCCTCTTTTCATTGACCTTCCTCATTTTGCACTGTCACACCCCACCTCTCTAGTGCTATCCCGTCTCTACCCACTGGCCAGGAATTTCCAAGCGAAGGTGGCATCCAAATTATTGAGTTGGTTGTCCAGGTTGGTCAGCTTAGCTTTGACAGAGAGGACCGTGTTGCAAGCGGAGATCCAGTTTCCCAACATGTCCTCCATGGGAGTTCCCATCATGTTTTTTATGAGCCAATAGTGATTGATTTTATCTCCCCATATTCCTATGGCAACTTGTTCATTAGCCAGAAGGACCTCCCATTCGTCAATCAAGACCTTGATAGGCATCGAAATCCCAGCTTCATACCCTTCCTCCACCATCAAGCTTAGATTGCGCTGAGGTTTTCCTCTACCGTTGATGTCCCTCCTGGGGGTTCCTCTTTGCCTTAACATAGTAGAAACCAAAGCAGGAAAATGTAGCCAGAGGGAGCAGTGATGCTGCAAAACCAAAAGAAGAATGAGGCCTTCGAGCTGCAAGGAGAACCAACCAAGCTGAGCAAAGGAGGAAACCTAGAGTCAGAAACTACCAAGCATGACAAAGAGCCATCGTATACTCCCTCCCTCATCCATGTCTTGTTGCTTAAACCAGTTCTTTTGTACCATCTGGAAGCTTGCACGATCCAAATATTCCACCATTAAAAACTAGAGTAAATGTTGATGGAGCAAGCTCGTCTCTCAACAGACTCAAGAATGGACATCCTCACCCACCCGTAATGAAGAGCTGGGGGGCGGGGAGGGGGATTAATGACCCTGTCATGCGTGTTGCCATGTAACCAACTCCTAGATCGAGGCGTAGTGCGCTGTTGATGGGGCATGTTGGCACCCACATCCGAGTGATATCTCCATATAACTTTACTTAATTGATAGAAAGAAAAAATTATTTCCAAAATTTAATATATGGAAAAGGTACCTGGTGCAAGCATCTCTTCCCCTTTGAATTCTATGTTAACAACATTCTAATTTGTAGCTTAATAAGATCCTTTTTTTTTTTGGCAAAGTGGTGGAACCCCCCTGACTAGCAGGGTTGCCATTAGCTAAGAAACCATGAACCAGGGGCATCTAAGCCATCAAAATCACCCGGGGATTGCACCCGGCCTGGACCGTACCAACCCTTAACATGGTTGGATTTTTTGGTATCCGACGGGATTAGAACCGGTGACCTTCCAGCTTAGGGGGCGTCTTAACCATACCCCGCCACCAACTGTTCTACATCTCGCGGATAATAAGATCCTTTGAGAGTTAATTAGCCTTTGATTTAATTCCCTGTATAAGTGTGCAAATGTGAGATGAACAAATTGTGATCTTACTTCTTCAACACGTTGGAGAAGAGGCTACAACTGCATTTTTGTATTTGAAACATACCATTACACCAATCAAGCTTCAAATTTGAATCCTTCAATGCTCTTTAAGACTTATTTTACCCTTCATAGAAAGGCACAACCATTTTTGTCATGCAAAAGAAATTTAATTTTTTATCGGGCCCTTCAATAATGAAATTGATCTTTATTTTTCAACTTTGCAATTGAAGGGATACTCCAAATTTTTTCATATCAAATTTTTATGTGGTTGAGAATCAATGTTTAGGAAACAACAAAGACACTAAGAATCCCAAGCGAGTCTGCCACACATTCCATTAGCATTATTTATCAAAACTTAAATCACAATGAAACTTTAAAACTTTTAAAATTAAGTTTAAATGGGGCAAAGACAAAGGTAGAATCCCAAGTGAGTCTGCCACACAAATTTCCATTAGCATTGTTTTATCAAAATTTAAATCACAATGAAACTTTAAAACATTTAAAATTAAGTTTAAATGGTATTGTCATGTTTGATGTGGCTTCTTCCATGAGTCTAGTTGTACAGTGCTCAACTACGAAAACATCCATAACACAAAGCTTAACTTTCACTGTCATGGATAATTTATGGCCCAAATACAGTTAACTTATATCTAAATTCATACCTGGATCAAATTGCACAACAAACTTGAGCCTCTAATAAAGTCAATAGTGAAAGCTCATTCAATTGTTAACTGAAAGATATTGTACAACAAGATATGGATGGACGCTCGGTTTGAGATCAATGTTTCTATAATTATTTTTATTCAAATATAAGTTCTTTATTAAATTTTATTAATTTGTTTCAATACGATAATAGTTGATTTTTTTGTTACGATGTGACTTTGCAATGGGCTATATTGATCTTATAATATTTATTAAAACTATAATTTTGTAGTTTGGATATCTGAGTAACTATACAATTAAACTAGCACTAATTACACATATGTAGGCTATTATTGTTAATTATTAGGATTAATACGATATAATAGTTAAATTGTTGTTTTCTAGCATTTTTGCATTTGGGAACAAAACTTAAATTCTCATTTCCTAGGATCATAAGATCGTTGCATTTTCATTACTAATCTTCCTTTCATAATAACAACTCCTTTCTTGGAGCCTGCACGGGTGTGGCTAATTGACGGTTCCATTGTTATGAAGTCACTTGTTGTAAATTGGAGGTCACAAGATCAATCCCACCCGGGTTTACTTGTGTCCCATGTCTTGCGGCGGGTGTGGGGCAACTAGGGTTATAGTGGTAGCGGGAATGGATCCCTGGACCCCGTGTCACGTGAGTGCCAGCCTGGCCCCAGCTGTTGATTCCCCAAGTCAAAAAAAAAACAACTCCTTTCTTGGATATGTAGATGGGATTTTTCTTCATCGTTGTAGGCCAGAAGCCATCAGGATATTGTGCAATCCTTCGAAATTTTGTTCCATGACCTTGTCTTTTACAGGATTCGAATCCTCCAAAGCCATGTGTAGTTTATTTTATACAGCAATTATCACTTGTTGGATGGGAGGTGTGTTATAATGTATGGTGGTTGCACTGCTAGCCGTGGATTTATGATTTCATCAACTTTGACTAGTCTGAGAGTTTGGAGGCTTGGAGTAGAATTGAATGACTATACATTAAGATATTGATGGAGGAGAATGGTACAACAAGATTTCCAAACTTTGCAAAGAGTGTGCGTGATGCGTGGAATTCAGATTTACACACTCTTTTTATATAGATCTATGTTGAAATTTTTGGTTAAAAAACTTGTCCAAAATGAAGGGATTCAAACGAGAAAACTTCTTAAAATAAGGTGATTTGATAACTCTTTCTCCTAGGTTAAATTTGATGGAGAATTTGTATTGTATTGACAAATTTGATTCATAAACGCCATGAATCTATACCTTTCAACCCTTTTCCTCAAGGTTATAATTAGTAATCACCTATGACACACGTTGCACCCTAAGCGCCAAGCATTAATTTATAATCACCTCTAGTAAGCTAATAGCCTGGTAGCAAATAAAGCATTAATTGACAATATTATGTTTTGGTAAGTTAGTATCCTAGTAGCAGATAAATGCATTAATGATGATTGTGTTTCGGTAGGATACCACAGTTGAAATCAATTGGAAACAGGTTTACCACCATCACCATCGACCCTTTCTTAGGCTACTTACATAGTTGAAATCATTTGAAAGAAAAAAAATTATCATAAAAGTTACCTGCATAAGTGTACATCTCCACTAGAGAGAGGAAATATAACTTTGTAATGATTATTTCCTATAAGGGAGTATGTCTCTCATTTGATTCGCATAGCTGAATGGACATAAACATATATAAAGGGATTCCTTCCCTCAATGGATCTCAATGTTGGTTGAGTTGTTCCTACAGTTGAATGATTTTTCAAGTATGTGCATTATGAGACTAGTTTTTTTGTTGTGTTATTTTATAAGTATTTATTTGCTTCTTCTTGGAAATGAGTGAAGTTTGTTATTAAAGTGATTGAAGATAATAGTTTTGGTACATGAACATATTTTTTAGGTTCGCTCCATCTTTTGTGTTTATCTATCTCTATGTCCAATTGACATTGTATAGATTATATCTCATTTTCATCCAACCTTGTTTTTCTGCTAGAGGTTTTACTACTTTCCAAGTGAATCTTGATTGGTTATAAATGTTTTTCAATTGATTTTTTTATATTGATGGGAATTTTTTATGTTTCTAAAATTTCCTTTATATGATTTCTTAGGTTATTTGAGTTAGACATTACTTATTAAAAATGATAAAATGAAACAATGCAAATTTTATCACTATATCGAGAAATTTAATTACATTTCTTTTAATATATAATGAAATTTTGATGTATTACTACATCTTCATATGAAAAAACGATATAATTTAACATACCAGTATTGAAAGGTTAAATATATCATAAGTGAAATAAAACCATACCCTACCAATGTGATCTTAACGCCAATTCACCAATACCCTACAAATGTGATCTTAACACCAATTCACCAACACTTTGAATAACCAAACACCTAAAAACCATTCATTTATTATAATTTCCCTACATAATAATGTTATCACATTGAATGTGACTATGTAAAAATAAATTAAACACAATAAACTTAAAATACAACAAACTTTTGTCATTTTATAACATGGGTAAGTTAATAAATGGTTAAAAGGTAACTTTTTTATGATAACTTTTTTTCTTAGAAATAATATATATATATATATATATATATATAAATAATTTCCCTTTATAATTTAAAATAAAACTAAACTTTGCCATAAAAAATTTAACTTTCCAAAATTTAAATCTATTGGAGTGTTATTCATTGATTTAAAATTTCAAAATGGTGATCACGTGCACCAACTTTGAGAACATGGTTAAAGCTTACTCTCTCGTATCTTTGAATTTTCTATTTGATATGCTTACTTAAATAATGGCATTAAAGCCCAACAATTCAAAAGTTAAAAATTTATAATATAGGACATTAACATGGGATTCATTCATGCCCAAAGTTTATCTTTATCTTTTTCATGCTAAATTCATGAAAAAAGTTAAATAAATTATTATTTTGTAAAAGTTAAATAAATTATCATTTTGTAAAAGTGGGAAAAGTAGTAAATTCTATTTTCTTATTTGTGAGTTTACAAATAGCAAATTGGTGTGAACTTGACAAGGGAAAGACATTAATGTAGAGACATTCAAACTATATATTTTCATTAGATGTAGAGAGATATCACACTGATAACAAAGATGGTGATGTAAGTGAACTAATGGAAAAATAGTAAACTTTCTACTCGACCATTTGCATCGATCGGACGACCAACAACGCGTGATGTGACAGCTCACGCGAGCCAGGTCGTCCGATCGGTGCAAATGGTCAGGTAAGTAGGTTACTCCAATGGAAAAACATATTGCAATGACATTTGATGGTGATGTAAGTGAATTGTTAATGGGAAAACATTTATTAAAACTGAGTGGGTGGGAGATTGTGATGAAAGTTTTTTAAAAAGATGTTGAGTATGGTTTTTATTTTTTTATAATTAATAATGTAGAATTTTAATTTGTTATATCATTAGATTTTAATGGTTTAATAAGAGTTTTTATAAGATTAGACTATTTAATGTTTTAAAAATTAAAAAAAATAATAATATTTATATATAAATGTTTAATTTATCTTGATAATGCTTATTTTTTTAATTAAAGAAAAACATGTAACTTGTTATTCACATAAGTTACATATGAATCATACATTTTTTTCACTATTTTCATCAGGAAAAAACAAGAGGAGTTCACCAAAACTAAACAACTCACTTACATATTAATACTAACTATATCTTCGAATAAAACTTTGCATATCTTCACCTCTAATCTCAAACCATCAAACTTATTTTATGTTCATACATATGTGATTCATCCACCTAAATACAACAAAACAACTAACACCTTTCTTGAAAAAACCAAGAATACTAAAAAGCATGATATGACCCAAAGTCTATCAATGAACCATACAAAAATTCCGAGTACTAGATGAGGCCAGTCATTTCTCCAACGACATCTGTTGATAATGCATCAACATCCTCGTTAAAGCATCAATAGATATGTCTGAAAGATAAGGCATGGAAGTGTTGCACAAGTACTCTAACACCCTTCATCCAGCTGTATACACCCAAGTCCTGCATAACATTTAATCCATTTACCAAATATATAATAACTTTTGAGTCACCATAACATTCACCTCCAAAAGACCTCTGTTCTTTGCAAACCAAAGCAGACCCCAAAAAGAAAGAAGTTTAGCGACTATATTAGTCCTCTTTCCAATTGTCATCTTGAGCTTGATAACATGATCCCTTCTCAATAATAATATAATGCATACACCACACCACCCTTTCACCTAAGCTCCATAAAAAAACCACTAGGAATGTCCTCTGGAAAAGAAAAAGCTTAATATGAAACTTTTTAAGCTTAGCAACTTCAACCTTTCTCCATTCAAATACCACAACATAAATCTTTAAAACCGCAATAAATATAAAAACCACCAAAATTACTATCATCTAATCTGTTCCTTTTCACTACAAAATGAAGGTTTAACAAACTACAAACCTCCTCCCAAACCAACTTGAAGAAAGATATACCTAATAACAATTTTCATGTAAAAATAATATGTAAATAAGAATAATAATAATAATGTGTAAGCAATTGATTTAGAAGAAAGAAGTAAATAGAAATAAAAAGGTTTGACCAAAGGAAATAACAATCAAATGTAAAATACTTAATAAGGCAAATTTAAATTCATAATCTTTGTTAGCATATCAATTTTGACCTATCAAATTTCTTGTTTTTGTATACAACTACCTAACCTACCTACCCTTTGACCATTTGACTTTCTAATGCTTTATTCACACGTAAAGAAATGAAAGGACATATGGTTCAAAGGTCTTTGAATTATTTGATATTTTAAAGTAATTATGAGTCATTTTCTTTGGTATTATGTGGTATTTTAAAGTATTTAGGGTTCATTTTCTTTGTTATTATATTTAAATTAATTTTGAGGAGTTGTTGAAGTGTATAATATTATTTATTTTAATTAAGATATATCTATTTTAAACTTTACCAAATTACCTTATTTAGGAGTCATTTTCTTTGTTATTGTATTTAAATTAATTTTGAGGTACGGAGAGGAGTTATTGAACGTGTATAATATTATTTATTTTAATTAAAGATATATATATTTTAAACTTTACTAAATTAAAAAAAAAAAATTTAATTTTAATAAATTATACTTTTTTGTAATATTATTTATTTTAATTAAAAATATATATTTTTAAACTTTACTAATTTTTTTTTAGATTTTATTAAATTATATTTTTTAAGTTAGATGTCGAATTTGTATTATTGGAAAATAAATATAAATTACAAGAGAATAATGGCTAACTTGTTATTGAGGAAATTAGGTTAGTCAATTACTTTAGAAGTCGGATGGGACTTAGTTTTAGCAACAAGTTGTTTTGCAAAAGTAAGGCTTGTCCAAAGTAATTGGGAAACCAAAGCCTTCTCTATTCAAATTCAAATTGTTTATAGAGCACTAAATTCTACAAAAGGAATTGTTAAACCCAAAACAAATATGCAATTGTTGTTCAAAGAGAAAAACCAAAAAATAATGAGAGTTGCCTAAAACTATCATTCACAAAACTGAGGGTGGAACATGAGTGGGTTTGTTGTGTTACTGGGTACACATATGTGGTGGAGTATTAGCTATGTCTGTGAGAATGTTCAATTTGCAGTGTACGATGTCAATGTCTTCCCAGATGGTAGTGATAACAAGAAGAATGCCAGTTTGAGTTTGGTGGCACTCCAAGAGTGCTTTGTCCAAGAGAAGCCCTGTAATCCAATAGGGATCCAACCTAGTGATAGTCCTTGTGGTTGGGGTCTCAGTTTTGGAGATGCCTTCTAGTTGGCCCTCTATTTCCTCATTTGATTGAGGTTGAAAACTTATCGCAAGAGCCACCTCTACCTAAAAGTAAGCCTCTTGTTGCCTTATGCCCCCTCCTCAATAACTCTGTGCTCATTGTCACAACATGGTGAGTATTGAACCAATAAGACCAGGAGAGAGGCAAAGGTGGAAGCAGTCTCCCCCGTGGAAAGGGCAATCAAAACTTGGCGAGTCTGAGGAGATCATAATGTCAGCTGCTCGCCATACCTTCACCATAAAAGCTTGAGTAATAGTATTTTAAGTCCTCATACATGATCCTAGATCCAACGTACAACTAAGATAAAGGTTGCATGCTCCTCTTCCTAGTGGCCATGAATGTTCAAGCAGGGAACCCTAGCACTGGAATTAGGTTAACATCACACAAAAGACTTGGTGTAATGCTTGGGAAAGTGATCATGTATGTGCCCTTCTCCCTTCATTCCATGTTCACATCCCTCATTGACATCTGTCACTATCACGTGTCGAGCAAGAGGGTAGATATGCTCCCCTTCTCAACCCATCCAAGGGAAAGTTATATGTATTAAAGGTAATAGTTTTGCTAATTTTAACTTTGTTAGATAATATATTTTGGTATAAGTTGGGTTTGGGAATAGGTTTTTGACTTCAATTAAAAAGTAAAGGGTGTTGTAAAAAATTGTACTTATGGGTATACAACTTTTTTTACAAGAACAATTAAATTTTATATTAAAAGGGCAGGACAAACCCCAAGAATACATAACAAAATTTTCTTTTAAGCAAGCATTCCACTAGTGTAGTACATCACAAAATAGGACTGCCACAATTTCAAACATTCTCCCTAGTTTCATATTGTATTATGAGACTTTGTAACTATAGACATAATCTCTAACATACTGACATAGTAACATGACAAAACAACACATGACATATATTAGTGATGTGGTCCAAATGGATTAGTCTATATTGGCAAGTGGTCTCGAGGCTATGTTGGGATTTTATCCTTGTCATATTTGTTGTGCAGCTGCAACTACAACCCGCTAAATATGTCTCTAATTCCACCACCTTGGTTTCCAGATCAACCTACTTGAGCTTTTGTTCCTCCAATTCATTCCCCAACATGGATTCTTGGTAGAGCCTTTCTCCTTTGTCCACAAGCCCCGTGATAATCCCATAGCATCTACAACACTAACCTCCCAACTAGGGGAATGTTTTAGGAAAATATCACATGCTTTAGGTCCCTCACATATTGTTTCTTGAATCAACACAATATTCGACTTAGCAACATCAAACATCCTCTTAAGGGAAATAAATTTAGGATTTCCCCCCACTCCTCTAATGTTAAAATATGTCAAAATCATGAATAACCCAATTCCAAGGGCATAGATGCTCAAGGTCCCTAGTTTCAATTTTACAAATAGTAGGAGATACTGAGAGAGAAACATCAATTAAACACACAAAGAGAAGAACATCATTTAAACGAATAGTAATAGGAGTGACATCGGTCTTAATTGACTATTTAGCGATATAGACCAACAGTAGGGTTTTGGAAACCACATCTCAAAAGGATGAAGTTATATCAGAGGTCACAATAATATAATTCACGAGTCGCTCTGCCAATCCATCCCTTGTCTTAAAATCCACCCATCCTCTCATAGGAGGAAATTCAAAACCCCTACTAAACATCAATTTTGTGTTATTGTTCAATATTCTCCCCTCCAAGACCATATAAATACAAGATGTATAAATAGGTAGACCCAATGTTGACATAAGAACCAAAGGGGGAATAACATCAATTAACGAGGATAAATCAAATCCTTCACAAACCAAACTTTGTTGTGGGAAATTATGCACAAAATTTGTGTAGTCTCTCCCACGTTGGGTGAAATCCTTTGGGTTTGTTGACAAGGACCAGTATTGTAAAACATAAAGGAAATGTGATAACCCCAAGTACATCCCGCAATCTCTTGTTAGTGAAAACAAAAACAACCTGAAATAAACAAAGGGAAAAAGGGGGTGCAAACTGTAACAAGAAAACAATGAAAGAACCACTGGTCAAGCAAATGCATGTAGTGCCATATAGGAGGTGTGGGATTCAAAGGGAAGCCAACCATCTCCCTTAGGGAGGTCTATTTTGTCCACACTAAATGCTAGAAAGCTTGAAGAACAAATGGGGGAAACACTTGCCCCTTAGAGGAAGAAGGCAAGGGAGCTTGGAGAATGCTAATAGATGTGGAAGAGATGGGCTAGAAAGAAGCTCCAATATGATTCTAGCAGTAGGCCTTGCTTTAGATTTTTCTTACAATATGCATGCCCATGGATTCCTTTTATAGGCCAAGAGGTGGCCAAGAAACAAGTAGATCCAAGTGTGAATCCCATCACCTCATGAACTGGCTCCAAGGTACACAATAGGGGATATTGAATGCTCATCCATCATGTTGAGGAAACAAGTCCAATTTTTTGTTGGTGAGGAGCCTTCATGAACCTTTAATGCACGACTAGTATTCCACGTGGATATCAAAGGGAATTCCACGTAGGTCTGGCGTAGACACATAATTGATAATATGCGTAGTAGCGCACATGAGCAAAGTTTTGACCATGCAACCTTATCTTTCTTACTATTCCTTGGCACTTATGACTCATGCTTCTTTCTAGATCTTTACGAGGATGTATTTGGTGGATTGCATGTTATATGTTGATGATGTCTTACTGTGAGAATTGCAAAAATGTCACATTAGTGCAAAATTTGATTGTTAAAAAAATCCCATCAAGAAAGGAATGGTTAGTTCTAAAAGAGTCACCCGAGATCCCCACAATTGAAATCGACTCAGTAGACACAGGAAAACCCAAATCTCACCCAATCAAAATGGGGAAACTAACATTTGACAAAGAAAAATCATTTCCCCTTTTTGAAATTCCCCATCTACAAGAAAATGATTCACAGAGGATCCTCTTAAGACCCCACCAAAATTCTAAAGGATCATCTTGAGACCCCACCAAAATCCTAAAGGATCATCTTGAGACCCTAGAAACCCAGAGGATTCAAAGAGGATCCTTCGAAGACCCTAGAAACCCAATATTCTTAGTGGGAGAAATTGAACTATCTTCTAATTCCTTTTATGAAATTGAATTCTTTACCAGACAACTGACTATAGCAGAGAGGGAAAACTTGTTCAAGCTCTCCCAAAAAGGACGAAGAATTCTCCTTGAATACTGCTACCTACACCTGCTCCTAAAGTAGAATAGTCTCTGAATCTTGCACATTCCCAGAATGCTCAAGATCACCCCAAGGCAGACGAATGTGCTCCCATCAAAGGAATCGACTTATATATTCCACGACTCTCCATCAAGTCCCTCGAGCCCAATTCAATCAAACATTGTTTCCTTATGTGTCTAGCTTGATAGCATCAATGGCACCTTTGAGGGAATTTTCTAATAGTCTTGTCGTTGTTGAATCTTCCATTTCCCCAAGATATATCTAGTTTCGCTGGTAAACCTTTAGCCACTTTAAACTCAATCATAATAGAAGCTATCTATTTATATTCATATATTGACATTTTATCATCCAAAAAGAAGAACTTTCCAACCACATTAGCCACACCATCGAAACATTCCTAGTCCATAGTTGTATCAGGAATCTTGGTAGAATTAACCGTAAGTGCCTTTTAAAAATGGGCTCCTTTTTAGGATTAAAGCTGAGATGCCATTTATCCATAACCATAGATCCCCTACCAATCACCCATAATCTTTCCAGAACCCATCTAACATGTTCCTTTGCTAAAAAATGAAAGCACCACCAACCTTTGGACTATATCCCAACTGTGGTTTCCACTCTTTTGCAACTCATTTTCTCACTTCAACCTGTGTCAAGGAAATATATTCAAGCCAATCAACCAGTGCCTACAAAGCCATACCTTCCACCCTTTCCATATTCACATCCCTACCCATGACCATGTGCTTAACACCTTCTTCCACCTTGAAAGCCTTCCCCAATCCCTTATGCTTTGCTCTCACTCTAATAATCCTACCCCCTTTTCACACAGGACAACTACAACAAGTTTGTCTCTTGTCTTCTTTTCAGAAGTAAACCCTATCCCAACCATAACATCTTTCTCCTCGAGCAAAGACAAGACTCTACCGCCTTTATATGGACCTTCAGATCTCTACACTTTAGGCAAGGGTTCAACTTTTTCATTGGAAAAACCCGAAACAATAGTTCTTGAAGCACATACAACTACATTCCATGATGCCATTAACGTCACTCGTCCTTTATCGGCTGCTAAATCCCACTTTACATTGTATTGACATAACTTTTTCACAAAGGAGTAAAAACATTCTCTTTGATGTGTTGGCAACAAAGCCTTCGTCTATCTGATCTGTCACATGACGACAAAAACTTGGCCCTACCGCTACCTTGAAATTGCATGGTAGATGTAGGAAACTCTTGGTCACCACCCAACCAACAAACCAACTTTTCTTTTGATCCAATCAATTTTTTGCAGAAAAACAAACCACTCCTACTAAAAATGCCTCCTTCACGTGAAAAACTCCTCCAAAACCTTAACTCCATCCTAAACACTAGCTCCATCACACTTCAACCCATCCCTGTTATATATATATAATACTTATTTATTCAAATAAGGAGTAATACAAATGTACCAAAAATGAGACACGAAAAAACTTTCACTCGCATTTAAATAAAAACAAAAAAACATGACACATGCACGTACATACACATAGATTCTGTCAATTTTAAAAAAGTGAACCTAACTTTATTTAAAAAATTATACTTTACTAATAATCATGCAACAAACATAATCCACTATTGCAAAAGCTATGAGCGGAAAGGGTGGAACCCATCGAAAATAATTTTTTAAGATATATTAAAAAAATATAAATAATAAAATATATAGAGTATGTAACCTTTCGAAAAACAATCTTTTTTATATGTTTAAAAATTATATATATATATGTAGTTTAAAAAAAAAAAGAATTTAATAATTTATTTTTAGAAAATATTAAATAATAAATATAGTTAATGAAAAAAGTATTTTTTTTCAAAATTAAGAATTTAATAAATAATTTATAGAATTAGCATATCCACATGTTTGGATCAGAGATAAGGATCAAATGGTTCCATATATATGGACATTCTTCTTATTATCCATTTATCAACTATGTTTTTTTTTAATATTGTTTTCTTTGTAACTCACATTCTTCTAGTTATTTGTGAGGAACTGTTGGTTATCCATTTATCACCTAGCTATGAGTTATTTTTGGTTATCCATTTATCACCTAGCTACGAGTTATTTTTTATAATTATTTATTTCAAATTTTGAACCAGTGCCATAGAATCAATCTAGACAGTACACTTGTCTCTTTCTAGTCCGTAAATGAAAAATCATAAGTTGTAGTCCACCCCAAATCTAAAATAAAAACGTCTATGGACCTAAAAATATTATAAATAATAAGTAAAATTAATGTGTATATATATATATATATATATATATATATATATATATTTATTAAACTAATATTTATAAATATTAAAGTTGATGACTTGCTTCTCTAGATTTTTTTGGTGTCTTCTCCCAATTAAGTCATCCTGAAGGGTATTAAACTTCCCTATTGCAAACAAAATCCACATCTTCTTAACCAAGGGAGCTAACAAAAATTGTCATATATAATGCCTTAACAATACACCCACAAAACCCACATCTTAACTAAGTGAGCTAACAAAAATTGTCATATACTAAGTAACAAGACACTTCCAAATAGGGCTTGTGTCTCATATTCCACCTGTCAGACACGACACTTGCCCTAATACGTGTCCGAGACCAAATTTTTTTGTGTCTAGAAATATGGACACTTTCCAACCCATGTCCTCATTTCTGGAAATGTGTCCTGTCAAAAAGGGTATAGAGGAGGAGGAGGATAGAGGAAATAGCTATGACAATAATGCTAATTTTGGCATTGAGGAACATGAGGACGCTTGACAGTGGCTAGTACCATTGATGAGCTATGATATTCTTCCCTGTGACTCTTTAGTATTTTCATTTTATATCTAGTAACACCGTAAATACTAGACTTAGTACTAAGTAGTATCTACTCTAGACTTGGCATTTTCTCGATATCTATCTAATACATTCTGATTTTTGTGGTTTAATAAGAGATATCAAATATGCAATTTATGGTTCAAAGTTCATGATTGATTGATAATTATTTCATTGATCCATCGTTGTCAAATTCCAATTGAATGATATTATGATTGATGTACATTGTATATATTTCTAGTTTTTTAAAAATGTAAATCTTTATGTATTATATATATATATATAACGTGTCCTCCGTGTCCTATTTCTGAGGTCATTGTGTCTCGTGTCGAATACTGGTATTTTCGTGTCCTTCGTATCCCGTGTCCTCATGTCATGTGACATAGATCAAATATAATGCCTTAACAATACACCCATTCTACCTCTATTCTAGACTAAAAAACAACAAGTTGAAGTATATAAAAATCAAATTTATACCATTTTGTAATAAAAAAATAACATTTACAAAACACAAGGTATCCGCCAACGGAAAAAACACAATGAAACAGGGTGCAAATATGATCCACTCGAAAATGGCAGGGTCTGCATGTTTTTCTTACAATGACATATAAACTGACGTATACTTTCGGTCGTGGCTCAGTATTGTCATTTTCCAATCCGACACGGCACTTGGATCGGCACGCGCATTCGAAGGAACAAATTCCTGCCAAGTGTAAGCAAATTCCGGTGCCCAAACACTTTATGACCACTTTTATACTTTAGATTTCTGGCTGGGCAAGCGATTCGAGAAACACTCATGGTCATGGTGATGGCGATGGGTATTCCGCACGATGGGAGACCTTGGAATGAGTTAGGCGAGCCCAAAAACTAAAAGCTTCAAGCTTCAAACTATATAAAACTGTATATATAGGGGAAGGACTAGAGCAGAGCAAAGCAAAGCAGCCCCAGTTCTTCTTGCGGAGCCAGAGAGCAAGAGAAATTAAGAAACAAATGGCGATTAAGAGCTCGATGCAGTACAAGAACCTTGGGCGAACGGGGCTGAAGGTGAGCCAGCTCTCATACGGAGCCTGGGTCAGCTTCGGCAACCAGCTCGATGTCAAGGAAGCCAAGGGGTTGCTGCAATGCTGCAGAGACTATGGGGTCAATTTTTTCGACAATGCTGAGGTCTATGCCAATGGTCGAGCCGAAGAAATAATGGGCCAGGCGATTAAGGAACTGGGTTGGAAGAGATCCGACCTGGTGGTGTCGACCAAGCTCTTTTGGGGAGGCCCTGGCCCTAACGACAAGGGGCTTTCCCGCAAGCACATTATCGAAGGCACAAAGGCTTCGCTGAAGAGGCTCGACATGGATTATGTCGATGTCCTGTTGTGCCACAGGCCCGACACTTCGACCCCCATAGAGGAGACTGTGAGGGCCATGAATTATGTTATTGATAATGGGTGGGCGTTCTATTGGGGTACGAGTGAATGGAACGCGCAGCAGATCACCGAGGCCTGGGAGGTCGCTAAGAGACTCGACATGGTCGGACCTTCCTGCGAGCAGCCTGAGTACAATCTCTTTTCTCGTCACAAGGTCGGTTTTTTTGACTTTGTTATGTATTCTCTGTCAGGGTTTCATAGATGTTTGATGATTGAATGAATAGGATAGGATTGAATAATTTTTTTATTAAAACAACAACAAGGTGCCAACTCTGTATGTCCATGGATGGGATTGCCAGCCAAACTTTAAGTTGGGGAACTGATGCAAACGTTTTGGTTATAGACCTTACATTAAGTTTAGGTGTAATTACTGAAATTTCCGATATCTTATTCAAATCTCATGGAGTTGATTAAGAGATCGAGGATTTGAGATCATTTTTTGCATTGAGAGGACTGAGGTGCATTTACAGTCTAGGTGACTGCATTTGCCAGGTCTAAGCCTAATAAACTATATTGAAAAAAAGTCTATCAAAATGAATACCATAATGATAATCATAAAATAAATCATCATAAATCCATCTTACCTCTATTCTTTGTTATAATGATAATTAAAAAAGCATAGATCCATTTCAATCTCATCTTTATACTTAATAGATCCGTTAATAGATCCGTGGTTAAGCTGTGGCGTTTATTTTCCATATGTTGTATATGCCTTATCTCCAGTTAACTTTTTTCTTTTAATCAATAAAAAATTATTTCCCCCTTAGGGGACTCTATGATGGAGATACTGGCAATATGTCAGATTTATTACTGGCTGCCAACTGGATTCCTGAAGGAACAAAGATCCCTTTGAGATCATAGGGCCTGGTTTGCTTTGGTTTTGTGAATCTTTCCCTTTTCCATTCTAATGACAGTGTCTATGAGTTGGCTTGATTGTTAATTGGTTAGGCTTAAAAAACTATGACAAGTGCCTGATTGCCGTCTGTGCTCTGAGATGTACACTAAGCGTTGATGAAAATAACTAGCGTTTTTGGCATTAATGTTTTTAAACGTTTGAGATCATAGGTCCTGACTCCTTATTTACCATGGAATTTGGTTTTCTCCTCTGCCCATTGATATTGGCAGTGTTTACAGGTCATGAATGTTTTTAAACGTTTGAGATCATAGGTCCTTATTAACCATGGAATTTGGTTTTCTCCTCTGCCCATTGATATTTATATGCTGGCTTGATTGTGCTTAGAAATTTATGACAAGATTCTGATTGCCTTCTGTACCTGATATGTACAATAGATATGAATGAAAATTACTATCGTCTTTGGCATTTATGCCTTTAATCTTTGAGTTCACCGGTCCCGGTTTGTTATGGATCTGGAAATTTTCCCTTGCCCACTGATATTGGCAGTGTCTGTGCGCCAGTTTGATTGTGAATTGGTTGGGCTTAAAAATCGATGACAAGCCCCTAATTGCCTTCTTTGCCAGAGATGTACTCTAGATATTAATGGAAATTGCTAGTGTTCTTGGCATTATTGTTTTTAAACTTTTGAGTTCATACATCCTGGTTTGCTATTGGTCTGGAAAATTTCCCTTGCCCATTGATATTGGCAGTGTTTATATGCTGGCTTGATTGTGAATTGATTGTGCTTAAAAATTGATGACAAGCTCCTGATTGCCTTCTGTACCTGATATGTACAATAGATATGAATGAAAATTACATCGTTTTTGGCATTTATGCCTTTAAATCTTTGAGATCACCGGTCCTGGTTTGTTATGGATCTGGAAATTTTCCCTTGCACACTGATATTGGCAGTGTCTATGCGCTAGTTTGATTGTGAATTGGTTGGGCTTAAAAATCGATGGCAAGCCCCTAATTGCCTTCTTTGCCAGAGATGTACTCTAGATATTAATGGAAATCGCTAGTGTTCTTGGCATTATTGTTTTTAAACTTTTGAGTTCATACATCCTGGTTTGTTATGAATCTGGAAATTTTCCCTTGCCCACTGATATTGGCAGTGTCTATGCGCTAGTTTGATTGTGAATTGGTTGGGCTTAAAAATCGATGACAAGCCCCTAATCGCCTTCTTTGCCAGAGATGTACTCTAGATATTAATGGAAATTGCTAGTGTTCTTGGCATTATTGTTTTTAAACTTTTGAGTTCATACATCCTGGTTTGCTATTGAATTTTTGCCTTGCCCATTGATATTGGCAATGTCTATGTTCTGGCATGATTGTGAATTGGTTAGGCTTAAACATCTTATGGTAATCCCCTGATTGCCTTCTGGGCCTGATATGTACACTAGATATGGATGGGAATTACTAGCATTTTATGGTTTTTGGCATTATTTTTTTAAATCTTTGAGGATCATAGGTACTGGCTTGCCATGGATTTTATATTTTTCCCTTGCCCATTGAGATTGGAAGTGTCTATGTGCTGGCTTGATTGTGAATTTGTTGGGCTTTAAAATCAATGACAAGCCCCTGATTGTCTTCTGGCCCTGAGATGTACACTAGATATGGATGGAAATTACTAGCGTTTTTGGCAGTAATGTTTTTAAACCTTTGAGATCATTGGTCCTGGTTTGCTATGGGTTTTAATTTTTACCCTTGCTCATTGAAATTGCCAGTGTTTATCTGCTGTCATGATGGTGAATTGCTTGGGCTTAAAAGTCTGTGACTAGCCCCTGATTTCCTTCTGTGCCTGAGATGTACACTAGATATGGATGGAAATTACTAGCATTTTTGGAATGTCCTGGTTTGCTCTGGATTTTGAATTATTCCCTTGCCCATTGATGTTGGCAGTAAGATGTACACTAGATATGGATGGAAATTACTAGCATTTTTGGAATGTCCTGGTTTGCCTTGGGTTTTGAATTATTCCCTTGCCCATTGATATTGGCAGTGTCTATTGTCTACGTGCTGGTTTGGTTGTGAATTGGTTGGGTTTAGAAGTCTATGACAAGACACTGATTGCCATCGTGCCTGAGATTTACACTAGATATGGATGAAAATTACCAGTGTTTTCGGCATTAATGTTTTTAAACCTTTGAGATCATAAGTCGTCGTTTGCTATGGATTTTGATTATTTTCCTTGCCCATTGATATTGGCAGTGTCCGTTGTGGTTTGATTGTGAATTGCTTGGGCTAAAAAAAAATGACAATCCGCTGATTGCTTTGTGTGCCTGAGATGTATATTAGATATGGATGAAAATTGGCATTGAGATATACACTAGATCTTGGTTTGCTATGGATTTTGATTTTTTTCCTTGCCCTTTGACGTTGGGTAGTGTCTGTGTTGGCGTGATTATGAATTGGTTGGGCTTAAAAATTTATGATAATCCCCTGATTGCCTTCTGTGCCTAATATGTACACTAGATATGGATGATAATTAGTAGTAATTTTTACCTTAGGTTTTTAAAGTTGAGTATTCAATGTATATTTTGTATGCGTTATTAACTTGTTTTTTTAGAAAGTGCTTCCACAAACATAACCTAAGCCTTAAGGGGCTACAGGGCATTGAGAAGACTTTCCCTTCAGATCACCCAAGCACCCAATTCCATTCTTTCCAACCTCATGCGATTTGGGTAGGGAAATTCAGACCATTCATTTCAACATCATGTCATTTGGTTTGGGTAGACAACACTGGGAATGGAACTGTTGTAGACAGCTTAAAAATGTGTTGATCTAACGGGTGAACCAATGCTGCATGGACTATATGTAACTAACATTAAGTTTTAGTGTCGTCATCATTCCACAGTAATAGAAATTTCCATTGCAAACGTTCTCATTAAATGTTAGATTAACATACCTTCATAGAATCATAACTAAATGTTAATCTAATTTCCAGGATCCGCCTAGAATCTGTCATGGAAATGGATCCCCTGGAGAGGGAAGTGTATCCTGGTCCCATGAAACAGATCCTGTGGAAAATCAAACATTTCCTGAATTTTTTAAACAGATCCTGAAACTTCCACTGCTGAAGTGATCCACCGAGCCCGCCAAAATTATTATTTTTAATGAGAATATTAAGAAGCCCTAAACATGTAAAGGCTACAAGTGTAAACCCCATTCCTGCTCAATGTCTGTTCTATCCTTATGTCAAGATCTGGTTTTGAACTCCGATATATCAAGGTTATCATTTGATTTATCTTTATGGTCAAGGTCTGCTATCAAGGGTTGATCTATCTTTATTTGCTGTCATTGCTCACTTCACCCACACTCTTGCCATTTTCTTCAAGAAAACCACTTAATTCACTGCTGATATGGACATGTGGATGTGGCTCACAAAAATGTTGTTATGACCTTTTTCATGTTCATGCTGAAATGGTTTTCAAAATTATCAATATCAATCATGGTTATAACTTATCAAATTATCAGTTATGGTACATGAATAGCTAATAGTAATATGCATAAAAACTCTCTTTTTTTTGGCAATAACTTATATTTCTACTCTTATATTTTGTGAATATTTTTTATTCTTCACTCTATTTTATTTATTTATTATAAAAATGTTTTTATAATTTTTTTGTACTTATCGTTTCCCCACTGTATCTGGATCCTGAGTTTTCAAAAATCTGCCGGATCTGGATCTGTATCCATATCCTGGTAACTTATTTCCACGGTAATAGAAATTTCCATCCCAGATGTTTTCATTAAATATTAGATTTAGCACATCTTCATAGAATCATAACTAATTAGAGCTTCCATTACGATTGATTTTAGATACACTGTGCCCCCAAGGCCTGAACCAAGTCTTTTCCCATGGCCTTAGTTGATACAACTAAAAAGCTTACTTCACTTTGAAACTATTGAAAATAAATGATTATAAATGGGAAAATATCTCCCACTAATTACTATATATTTATATGTTTTTAATGGATAAAAGCAAGATCTGTCTAAAGTTAGATTTGCCAAGCACCCCAAAAGCGAACTCACTCCAAGGGATTTGATCTATCCATTACCTGTTGCATTAAATCATCCCGAATACAAATAAGTTTTCTTAGTAGAATACTCTACAAGGATACATATTGCCAGATTTGTCTTATTGGGGCCCAGCTATTGGAGTTTTTAAAATCAAATATTGGACTGGGAATGGAAATCTGAAAATTTGTCCAAACTCCAAAGATTTAAGTTAATCCAATTTTGAATTCATACGCTAAATTTTTATGAGTCTTAGTACTGAAATTTGACCAATGACAATTATTGCATTTGTTTCATAACCTTTCAACGATTTTGACATGTCTTAGTGTATTTTCTGGTTGTCACATTTTTCATGTGTCATTGACCATGAGCAACCCCAACCTATATATAAGGGTCAGGATAAACCTTGTCAACCATACTCTCTATCATTGGATATCCTTTGGCATCTTCGAACATGGTCTTTCCGTTTGAAGTGTGTTAATGTTAAATTCGTTTGTCTCAAAAGGAAAGCTTCTGCAATTCAATTAAATTTAGCATCCTCTTTTTTTTTTCTCTCAAGATCTATTTTTCTAGTCATGTGTTGAATAATCCATTTTGCTATATGGATTCCATTTATTGTTCCAACTCTACCACCACTTTTCTTTCCAGTGCTTTACTGGCCAAGTCTATGCATACAATCTATATCCATTAAAATATAGGAAAGAATTATAAAATACTCATGTTGCTTGAAATTATTAGCCGATTCTATGCGTGCAATCTAATAAGTCAATTAGAACATAGGAAATAAATATGAATTATTCTTGTAATGCACCAATTCATCATTTTCTTCCCTTCCTCTTATAATGCACCAATCCATCTATAATTAGGATCCTTCATCTTAATAATATTATGCATTATAAGGTCCAATTTGTGAACCCAACACCCTGACCAACATATGTTAGGGTACATATCCTTGATTGCTCTTGCTTCCTTACAATTAGTAGCATTATCCATATTGACTTGAATGACATCATATGGCCCAATCTCTTGAATGGTTTTAATTAAAGGTTTTGCAATATTAAAAGTAGCCTTGTAGTGATTTGAGTAGTCATGGGCTTGAAAGGAAGAGTGCACCACTAGCAGACACACCAAGATTATTTATCAATGGCTTTCCTTTAACACATGGTCTTCACTGAGTGAAACTATGCTATAACGCCTTTGTTCATGGGATATCAAAGAATACCCCTAATTTCACTAGATATTGATAGATACCTACTAAAATCCTTTTGATGAGCCCCCCTCCCAATACATATTTCCAGTTAAAAAACCCTATTTTTACAAGATATTTCTTATTTTTACTAGATACCCCTTTTTATACCCCTCCAATACCTATAAGCCCCCCCTATGCCCTATTCCCTGCCCCCCAATACCTATAAACCCCCACATACTCTACTCCATGCCCCCCAATACCTACAATATATTGACCTTATTTTTCACAATTTTAAACCCCCCTTTATGAATGAACGTGATAAGAACATACACATACATTCATTCATAAATGAATGTGAATCCCTTGTGGCTTTTAACAATCGTCCAACAATCATATACAATGGATACCCCATAGTTGGTCCAATCATTTGTAAACTTTCTAAGAGCATTATGGATTTTGGTTCTTTCCCTCTCAAGTCCTACGGTTCTAGCTTTGTCATACCCAGGGCTCTTGTATTCTTTAGGGGCACCATTTGGCATCGATGGCATATACCATTTCATACCAATAGGGTGAGCGAAGAATATTGAATGGTACACCACGTGCATAGAGAAACTTGTAAATTTTTGCATCCATGTCATCCCTGCAACCTTGGTCAAGGAAATCTGATATTCTTTTACACAGGCGAGAATCCACTTCCATGGAGGGATGGGGATTGACTACCAAACATTCTATGTGAGCTCAGGGCCTCAGATTCAACCCTTGATTTTTTGGATTTGTTTTGTGTAGCCTCGCCTTCTTTCTTGTATTTGTTTCTCCCTTTCCTTGGCTCTTTGTCACAAATTTTGACTCCAATAGTCTTGACGGGTTTATGAACTTGTCTAAGTTTTAATAAAATGGGAGCATATAAACTTTTTTGTTGTTCCACCCCCTTCCCCTCCCCTAAGCCTTGTCACATACTTCCACAAAGGTGTTGAATTCTCTTTGTATTTTTGTCCATCATCATTGTCAGCTTCATTATCATTATACCCTTCCATTTCTTCCTCCTCTCCATGGTATGTGCCACTCCCTACTTCCTTCTCATCACTGGTATTTTGGCTTCCCAACACCACCATCATAATAAGAAATGGAACCAAAAGGGAAAACCACATACCAATCATGCTTCTTGATTCATGATGAGAATAAGGCATTGCCTCCAATAGAATGATGGAGAAGGAGAAATGTGAAAGAGTAGGAGAAGAAAACATTCAAGATTTGATATAATGGAATTTTTTTTAAAAACAAACAAAGAGTGGGATTAGAGCCTACCCCTTCAGCTCTCCAATGGTGGTTGAATGTATCTATGGTGGTCTTCAATCTCCCTTCTAGGCTCTCACAAATAGTAGCCTTCAATCTCCCTTCCAGGTTCTCACAAATAGTTATCTTCAATCTCCCTTCCAAGATCTCACAAATTTGCTCATAAACAACTAACAAACCTAATCAAAACCTTAGCAAAGAGGAGTGACATGAAAAATAGAATTAGTGCAAATGCGGTTTAACCCCTTAAAAGAACCCTAGCCATGCCTAAACAAGCATTTGGAACCATGCCTTGGTTCCAAAAGGAAAAAGAGAATAAAGGGTGCCCTAGCTCGTGGAATATCGCTTAGGGATTGTTGGGGGAGTGAAAAATATGATCTTGGGTTGGCTACTTGAGAGCTCTCAGAGTGCGACGCTCCTTGGTTGCTCCTTAATTGCTCCAAAAGGCAGTGATTCGGGAGTAAAGCGAGGGAGGAGGGAGGGGAGGGGTGCTTCCCTGCAGCTCAGGTAATAACATTGTCATTTCATGAATTGTCTGAATGTGCTCCACAATTTTCCTTTGTTTGGTTTAAAGGCCAGGGAAATCTATTGGTGGTGAATTTTCTACGGTAATTAATGAATTAGTTATCTATCATCTGTTCTCTCAAGACCTCATTTTTCAGAGATGTCCGTATTGACTTTATCAGGATTTATTCAACTTCCCTGCTGGAATAAAGCTGTTATGAATTCATTTTACTTGGAGCAGTAATATAATTGATATTTATTTTAGTTGGAGAAGCAATATATTTAATGTTCATTTACACTATACATATTTGAACATTTATATCATGATCCTTGTCTTATCACCCTTGACTTGGTATTAGGAAACTCATTACTGTAATTAAAGGCCAGGGAAATCTATTGGTGGTGAATTTTCTACAGTAATCAATGAATTAGTTATCCATCATCTGTTCTCTCAAGACCTCATTTTTCAGAGATGTCCGGACTCCGTATTGACTTTATCAGGATTTATTCAACTTCCCTGCTGGAATAAAGCTGTTATGAATTCATTTTACTTGGAGCAGTAATATAATTGATATTCATTTTAGTTGGAGAAGCAATATATTTAATGTTCATTTACACTATACATATTTGAACATTTATGTCATGATCCTTGTCTTATCACCCTTGACTTGGTATTAGGAAACTCATTACTGTAATTATTAATAACATTGTTGGGCTCCTCTACATAGTACTTTACAATAGGGAGCTCCATCCACGTGCCCCTTTCATTCTCTCTTTCTCTCTCTTTCTTATCGTGCCTTGGCATTCTTAGCCTGGTGGTGTTGAAATTCTGAATTTTGATCCCCTTGTTTTTCCCTATTTTCAGCCATTAGCATTGCAAGCACTTTGATGAAAGTTGATTTAGCCCCATCTTCATCTTGGGCAATACCAGTAGAAATTTGTTTTACTTCATACTCGGTTTTCTTTTTCTTGTTGTATTCTAGCTTTCTTTATCTTGTTTTGAGCATCGAGATTTTTACATTTGCGTGTCTAGTCTTTTAGCACAATGTTTGAAATGTGTGGACAGGAAATTAATTAAGGTTACGACATTGTTTCCAACTGACATAGAAAGATGCTACATAAATTTTCGGTATGGCATTGTGTCATCAAAGATTGCACTTCAGTTTTTAAAATTAAGCTTATGTGCTAATAATAGTGATTGGAATTATTTTGCAGGTCGAAGTTGAGTATGCACCCCTTTATAATAACTATGGTGTGGGTTTGACTACATGGAGTCCACTTGCATCTGGAGTTTTGACTGGAAAATACAGTAAAGGGAACATACCTCAAGATAGTCGTTTTGCATTAGAAAATTACAAGGTATTGAACAATGTTAAGTATGATCCTTTAATAGAAGTGTCATCACCAATTTCTTATG
Organism: Pseudotsuga menziesii; assembly: GCA_001517045.1. Taxonomy (NCBI): domain Eukaryota; kingdom Viridiplantae; phylum Streptophyta; class Pinopsida; order Pinales; family Pinaceae; genus Pseudotsuga; species Pseudotsuga menziesii. The sequence goes on along the minus strand of LPNX010688890.1, from coordinate 42,715 downwards.
TGATGTCATGAAAGGGAACTTACCAAATTTGTTTTATTCTATTAATAGTTAGCTTGAAAGATTAATTTTGGATTTAAGTTTATACCCATTTTCTTTCTGGCCTAATATGGTAGGAATTCTCATATTTGGTGCCTTAACTTTTTACTTCTGTGATGTTTGTTTCTAGTTTTAGCTTTCAAAATGGAATCTTTTGTGTGTTTGTAGAATTTGCTAACTATCAACAACAAGAAGTTTTATAACCCAAAGCTAAAAGGAACAAAACATGGTGCTATTTGAAATATTTGTTATGTTTCTAGTATCTACCTTCTGATTATTGTTGTTTTTCTTAATTCGATTAGGGTTTTCAGTGTTTTTTTACTATTCATACATGCCGTGCAGAACTTAGCAAGCAGGTCGTTGGTTGATGATATACTAAGGAAAGTGGACGGGCTTAAACCCATTGCAGCAGAATTGGATGTACCTCTAGCACAACTTGCTATTGCCTGGTGTGCATCAAATCCAAATGTTAGCACAGTCATTACAGGTGCAACAAAAGAAAGCCAGGTGAGCTAGTATTCAGTCTTGATATTGGGAAGTTTAAAAGTTCTGGATAGGTACTGTTCAATACAGATGAAAAGTATTAATCAAAAGTAAAACCTTTTTGATTTTTCTAGCTTACTTTTCACTATTTATTTGAATCTTTGTTGCTATAGCCTATATTCATGCCCATGATTCAATAGAATGCACAGACACACTCAGTTAAAGAGAGGCATGCACGAAAGGAAAATACTGATTACACATGCATGATCCAATAGAACATACACGCACACACACACAGTTAAACAGAGGCATGCATGAAAGGAAGATACTGATTACACATGCATAATTCAATAGAACACACACACACAGTTAAACAGAGGCATGCACAAAAGGAAAATGCTGAAGACACACACACAAGAATTTAAAATCTGGGCTAGCTGTTGACTAAACTTGATTCTTTCACTTTTAAAGTGATTCGTTCATCGGATTGGTTATGAGCCTTTGCTACCAACCAACCAACCTATGATCAAATCTCATGGGCTCCATAGCTCACCTATGTCTTAACACAGTGCTTGGTCCCAAAGTGTGGATGGACTTAACTGCCAATCAACAAGTCACTTTAAGAGCGATTTTCTGGTCGGATTGTTTATGAGTCTTTGCTACCAACCAACCAACAAATGATCAAATATTGTGGGCTTCATAGCTCGCTTATGTCTTACCATGCTGCTTGGTCCCACGGTGCAGATCAATGTTATCAGAACTCAACCGGTTTTGAAAAGACCCGCCAGATGGACCGGTTTACAAGCTTCACCGAGTCAAATCACGCACTCAAACTGTTTTTTGCCGGTTCCATACGAAATTGGCTGGTTTCAAGGTTGAACCGCCCGGTTCCATACAAAACCACCCGGTTTTCTACAAACCGGCAGGTTCAGTACAAAATTGGTCGGTTCTGTACAAAAACGCCAAGGACCCCCCAAAAACAGCTAATTTCAAATTCTTTCAATAAAACAAAAAATAGGGTCCATGTGTGGTTTGTTTAATAGACCCACGACCCTTCTAATGTTATAAAAGGAGGCTCCTACCCTCCATATCAATCACATTTAATTGTGGATGGACTTGGGCCCTCTTCCACCACAAGAGGATGTGAACATTGATGTTGCAGTTAGACAAATGCCTTCAGGCCTATGGGAGTCAAGCCATGCTCATGTTGAGGATGTTCTGATGTAGATGATGACTAAGTCTGAGCACGAGGATTCGGATAATTTTGTTATATGATTAGAATCATTAGATTGTAGATTCTAGAGTCTAGACTGGAGTCATCTGCTTATATTTTGACTTTAGAGGCCATTTATAACCTTTTGACTTTAGAGGCCATTTATAACCTCTATGTTGATGTACTTTTCTTTAGATATGTATTTGCAGTCGATGCTATTTTGGTTTTATACTCTCTTACTTGCTATATACATGAGAAACTTTGCATATTTGTGTATAATGTTTTGAATTCACATGGATGCACATGGATATATATGTAATTTTTGAAAATATGAATGCTTTATGTATTTTTGCTTAACCGATTTTTTGATCCGGTTTGTTTCCCTTTTTTTTCCGGTTCCGGTTCCCGGGGTCAGCCGGTTCGACCACCGGTTGGGTTCTGATAACATTGGTGCAGATAGATTTAATTGGCATCCAAAGTCACTTTTAAAGTGACTCATTGGTTTGATTGGTTATGAGCCTTCCCTACCAGCTGACCTACGATAAAATTTCATGGGCTCCATGGCCCCCTATATCTTAATACAGTATTCCTCCACACTGCGGATGGACTTACTGCCAACCAATGAGTCACTTTTGAAGTGATTTGCTTAGTGGTTTGGTTCTTCTGGGCTTAGGTGATTCTTTTGTATCAAAGTATTATACTTTGGAGCTGATTTTTTTACTTAAAGCATTATTATTTGAAGTTGATTTTTTGGTCAATTGGTGATTAGGATGTACTTGAAAAGTTCACGTAGACAACTTTTATTCTGTGCCTTACAGAAACAACTTTTGAAACTTGCCATGCTTAATTCTAAATCAACATAATGAGTATTGATAACGGCAGTTGGCAATGCAACTCTCTGTAGGTGTAAAAATATACGCAAGAAGTAACAGCAAAATATGTCATGTAACTGAAAACATATTTATTGGGTATATGCTATTATTGCATGGAAAAAGGTAAGAGTTATAGCTCTTGATATTCTTCTGAGTCTGTTTTCCTAAATCCACTTAAGAAACCAATATTTTCCCAGTGATTTACGCAGAGCTATGTGTCCCCCAGGGGTTCATGGAAAGATACCTTAAAAATATAGTTAATATTTACTAAACCATATTCTTATATTTATAAAAACACACACAATCATTAGGGGAACTATCACTTTTTGATTGGAGAATAAACAATCCTTTTTTGCCACCATTGACAATTGTTTAGTTACAACACAGTTTGAAGCACCGCTGGGTATGAGTACAACATATTGAGATCCTATTCGAAGTCATTGCTAGGTGGAGAGACAACTGAGTACATAGTAGAGAGCTTAAGCATGAAATCCAAATGGTAGCTATCCAACCCTTCAGTTACAACACAGCCTGAAGCATCAATGAGTGAGTACAACATATTGAGATATTATTCAAGTTCAGCACTAAGTGCAGAGACAATTGAGTACATAGTAGAGAGACTAGACATGAAGTCCAAAAGGTAACTAGCCTGGAAATGAAATCCAAAAGCTAGCCAATTCTTTAGTTACAACACAGATTGAAGCACCACTGGGTGTGAGTACAACATATTGAGATATTATTCAAAGTCATATCTAGGTGCAGAGACAACTGAGAACATAGTAGAGAGCTTAGGCATGGAATCCAGAGGTAGCTAGCCTAGAAATTGACTATGATGCGAGACATGAGATCCAAAAAACTTGGTTTACTCATCAATTATTGCAAGTGTAGTTGATGAGAATGGACTTCAAAATCTGCATTCTTTGATTTGGCCACTTTGACATTAGACTGCAAGCTCATCTTACCCATAATATTGGAAGTCTATATAGGTTTCTGCTTTGAAAATGATTGTTACTCGGAACCATGTATTATATTTGTCATTTTAGAGTTTTATCTATTGATGTTATGTGCTAAGCAACGTATCTATTGATTAGCAGTAGCTGTTAGAAATATTGGTTTCTTCTTTTCATAATCAAACATAGCAAAAGCCCCATAGCTTATTGCTCCAACAGAAGGCACGTTCTCTAGATTATTGTAGGGTTCAATTGCACCCACATCAAATAAATACACAATTATGATGCAAACTGCTTTCTTGTGGCTTTGCCATCTTTGATATAACTATTTACAGTGCTTTAGTTTAAGGCATGTTCTCTTTTCTCTCCATGATGCAAACAAATTAACAGTTTAGAATACTTTAGTTTAAGGCATCTCTCCATGATGCAAACAAAAGCTTCACACATATACATCATGCATGTTTTTGCATTAGCAAAATGGATTTAGAAAACTAACAATGAATAAATTATTAAATTTATAACATCAGATGCATTTATAATTTTTTACCAATTTATTGTCTCGATTGCAGAAAAAGGATTGCATGATATTGCATATAAAAGAACTACATTTGGTTGTTGGTATTTTTCTAGGAATTTGTCTATATTCCTGAACCTTTTCTAACCACTATTTTCTCTTGCCAGATTCATGAGAACATGAAAGCATTGGACGTAATTCCAAAGTTGACTCCAGATGTCTTGGAGAGAATAGAATCTGTTATCCAAAGCAAGCCGAAACGACCAGAATCATATAGGTAGCTTAATACTCGAGTTGATTTTTTGATGGCGTCCGCTTCTTCAAGGATTAGCTAATATATTTATCTAGTAACATTTTTGATGGCGTCCACTTCTTCAAGGATTAGCTAATATATTTATCTAGTAACATTTTTGATGTCATCTAGGAGCTAGATGCTTTGTTCATTTAGAGTTGTGGAGAGGGTAAACAGATCTGGCATCATATTTTGGGACGTCGCAGAAAATAACATTTTTTCCTGATACTACTTTTTTGCTTTTGAAAATATGCTATAATGGGGAAATTGATATATGCTAAATGGTTTTAATATGTTTCTTCATTTAAAGTTTTGGGGATTGTAAACAGATCTGGCATCACCTTTTAGTACGGTGCAGAAAAGAACTATTTTTCCTAATACTATATTACTACCTTTGAAAATATGCTATAATGGGAAATTGATATATGCTCATATTTTAAAAGACATTTACAATTGGAAATTGATATATGCTAAATTGTTTTAATATGTTTGTCATATTTTAAAAGACATTTACCATTGGTGCAACATGCATGTATATCAAGGTGATCTAGCGATGTAGAATGAGAAGGCAAGAGTTGATGCAAAGTATGTTTCTTTAAATGTAAAGTTGTTAGATGTTCACGATGTTAGATGTTCACAAGATTAGGCTGCCTCTTATATGAAGTTCTGTCAAATCTCAATTTTTTATCATGTATAATTTCCTTGGCAATATTTGTTATGTTGGATTTGATATTTTCTACGTTTTTGTTAGCGTGTGCATTTTGCTTTGTTCTATCATTTGTTTTTAGGTTTCATATGGCATTGTCCCTTTGTTTCATATGCCATTTGTTATAATTTTGTATATGGCACTGTTCAATTTTGTATCATGTATAATTTCCTTGGCAATATTTGTTATGTTGGATTTGATATTTTCTACGTTTTTGTTAGCGTGTGCATTTTGCTTTGTTCTATCATTTGTTTTTAGGTTTCATATGGCATTGTCCCTTTGTTTCATATGCCATTTGTTATAATTTTGTATATGGCACTGTTCAATTTTGTATCATGTATAATTTCCTTGGCAGTATTTGTTATGTTAGATTTGATATTTTCTACCTTTTTGTTAGCGTGTGCATTTTGCATTGTTCGTATGATTTGTTTTTAGGTTTCATATGGCATTGTTCCTTTTGTTCTATTCGGCAGGGGATAATTCCAAAGTTTAAAAATGTATGCGAATTCTCTTGATAATTGCATTTCTTAAAAGGAAGATGGCGTTTTTTTTTCAAAATCTTAAAATAAGGAAAATATTTGCTCAATATAATATCGTAAACTAGATTCCTTGCTCAATATAATAAATAAGAATCTTCCAAAACGTTGGCCCATGCTATGTAAAGCGAATGCTTGTTTACAAAGGCTCTGGGGAAAATGTGGTTTCCTATGATGCTCTCCTTAATTTGTATTACACAGATGATGACATCCAAGTCATAAGGAGTGTTTATCGAGCTTATGATTATCACAAGACTGTGCCACTAAGAATTCTCAAGCTGGAAATTATTGTAGGTCATATCACTATGATCACATCCTATTTTGTAATTGAAAAATAATGTAAAAGTTTCCTTTCCTTGCACATAGTGAAGAGAAGTATCTTACGATTCCTTCCCTTCACTGTGTTCAGGAAAGTATCTTCCGATTCCTTCGAGTAGGATAAACGACAACTAAAACGTCCGGCTTTTTCGGCGAATTTGTGATAAAAATCTGCCAAAGTTGTCATGGAAAATTATTGCTATTTCAGCAATTTTGTAATTTTTGCAATAGAAATGATCTCTTTTAGACTAAATGGCCGATCACAAAAATCTGTCAAAGTTGTCAAGGGAAATTATTGCTATTTCAGCAATTTTGTAATTTTTGCAATAGAAATGATCTCTTCTAGACTAAATGGCCGATTTTAAGATTACCCAGATTACAGTTCCAACTTGTGATTTCAACAAAAATTGATCTGCCAGATTCTAGCAGGTTGGGGGCGTTTTGGTTAGCGCTTATACTGCTCCTTTAACATTTTTTTTAATTAAATTAAAAACTTGTACGCTTTCCGGCCTGGGTGGGTGGAAGATCAAAATATTAATGTTTCATTAATAAATGGCATTACTTACCCTTTTTCATTCTATGTGGAATTCCTGAATAAATTAAAGGGAGGGACGGGGGTGGGTCTTAATTGTTCCGGAAGGAGGGTATGATCTGAACAACTAATACATGAAATTAAATCATCAATATTTCCGAGCATGCAAACGAATTCATGGGTAGAGTGAATAATATGTACTGCAGTGCACCATATAAATTCCAGTTTGTTTGGTTCCCGGCCCAACCATATAAATTTCAGTTTGTTTGGTTCCCGAACGAAGTGACAGTAAGGGCTTCGAATTTATACTTCTAAGTTGGGGTGCGGCATTCACCATCTTAGATAGTTTTTAACCTAGCAACTTATTAAATGGTTAGATCTGAGGCTTTGTAGAACGAAAACTAGAGGTTGAGCTATCAGGCCGATGAAAGAAAAATGAGTATGCGAGTAAGAAAATTGTACCAATGGAATAACACTATTATGGGTGGGATTTGATGAAATGTTTGTGTGGATTTTTTAAGAATGGCAGACCCTTAACAATTCGCATGGGAAATGGCAGACGCTTTACAATTTACACAGCCGAGTTATTTATTATGGGTGGGATTTGATGAAATGTTTGTGTGGATTTTTTAGAATGGCAGACCCTTAACAATTCGCATGGGAAATGGCAGAGGCCTTACAATTTACACAGCCGAGTTATTTCATATCCTGAGGAGTGTAATGTATTTTTTATCAAGTATAATGAAAAATACAATCATCAGGTGGTTGATGGAAACAAACTCTTAGAAACCAGATTTTGTCGAGCTGTCTCATTTGTCCAATCTAATCCATATGGCATATGGGGTACATGTAGATGAGCATTCATCCAATTAACAAGTAGAGAGTCTTGTCCAATCCATATGGGGTACATGTAGATGACTTTGGAGCACCAAATGTGAACAAATTGTAAAGTGTTTTTGAAAATTAATGTTGAGTTGAGAAAACTATGGAGCATCAAAATATGTTAATAAAAATAAATACCTTTTTTTTGTTCCAAACTTCTGAAGTGACAACTACTTGAAAGAGAGACCAAGCACACTAAGAGGAGTGACATTTTTAATTAATGCATAAGAAGAATAAATGATGCAAAAGAATAAAGTGAGGGAAATATTCATTAAAAGCATATTTAATAGAAGAAAAGAGAGAAACAAACCCTAACTACTTGAAAACAAAAGAACTATAAAAAGAGTGAAAGGGGAGAAAAAACTACACTTCTTCCTATGCAAAAAGAGAGAAAAACCTGTATTTGCTGAACTGAGCCTATTTCTTAAGAAGAAAAAGTTTTGCAGAGAGTGAACATTACCAGGGTAATGGTTCCTAAATCATTGGAGGGTTCAGCTATAAACCTTTGAGCACTCAATGAATCATGAAAGGAACATGGTGAGTTTTGGAGAAGACTGTGTTGGAAGGAATTGAAATTACAAGGTTTACATAGAGCTGATAAAAAAACCTTGGGACTACTCTGTAGTAGTTTTAAAGAGATAGAAAACAAATCCTTGGTTATCCAATTCTAGTGTGTTTGACTTGACTCAAGGGTGACTTGGGGAATGAACTGCTGCTGAATGTTCATGGTCTATTGCTGGGAGAAAAGTGGAAGCCACTCAAGTAGTTTAGAGCTTAAAGTCTGATAAATTTATCTCTCATTTTTTAAATTCAATTACTGGTTATTTGATTTACTGTTTCGAGTTAAATTCCATAAGTAAATTAGGTTTGTCATTATTAGTAAATTTTTGGAATGATTAGACATGGTTTTTGTAAATAGTTTCCTAGCTGCAGAATTGGTTTATTACTAGATATAGATACATGTTCTTAAAATATTGTGAATATTCCTTGAAAAATCAATATTGTTTTATTTTATTTTTATAACAAAAACAGGTAATTTTTTAATTTATTTATATGGAAGGGCATTGGTCTGCTATGACAAATGCCAAGAAACCAATATTATTTTACTCTTAACCATGCAATAATAACTATAAATATATAACCTCTTTTCCATTTCAAAGGATAATATTATTTCTTTATCTCTGTGAATACTATTGATTGCTTTCAAATTATATTGATTTTATGCATGCTTCAAATATAACTGCTTACTTGTGTATATTTCAAATAAAAACATGCATTTCAAAGGATAATATTATTTCTTCATCTCTGTGAATAATTGATTGCTTTCAAATTATATTGATTTTATGCATGCTTCAAATATAATTGCTTACTTGTGTATATTTCAAATAAAAACATGCTTGTGTTTAAAAGAACTTGAACCCTAACCAACTATCCATGAACTAAGTCTCTAGGCGATGTAATCTTTTACTTTAGTTGTTGCATGAAAATTAATAATATTCTTAGATTTTGAAATAATTAATTTATAGGAAATCTGTACACGCTCAAAAGGGCTTATCTCCTTTATATTTACGGGGAACAAATTTTACAGATGGAGCCTACGTTATTAACAATCAAGATAAGCACGAAGCCTGTAATGAAACATGCTTTCTAGTTAAGAAAGGTTACTGGAGCTTTTGCTAACGCTCGTAGGGATTTTCTTCTCAGATAGATCGACTCAGGCTCTAAAATATATCTTCAAACATTTCTTTATTAACGCCTACAGAACAACAAAGTTAAACTTTGAATAGGGCTAAGTATAACATCCACAATATCAATACGCCAAATAAATCATATTTACTTTTGAACATAACTCTCACGAGCTCGAGGTCAAAACAACAAGATTTGACCATTATTAAACTAAGAATTAATCTAGAATACAAGATGGACCACGGAATGGACGTCCCATTAATTCAATTTCTAAAACATGGTCATAAATACAAAACAAAGCTTTGCTCAAAGCACATTTCATACATGTCTTAAAATATTGTAAATATTCATTGAAAAACCAATATTAATTTACTCTTAACTATGCAAGAATAATTATAATTGTATAACCTCTTTTTCATTTCAAAGGATAATATTATTTCTTTATCTCTGTGAATAATTGATTGTTTTCAAATTATATTGATTTTATGCATGCTTAAAATATAATTTGCTTACTTATGTATATTTTGAATAAAAACCTAGCATGATGTTTAAAGAACTTGAACCTTAGCAAACTATCCATGAACTAAGTCTTTAGGTGATGTAATCTTTTATTTTAGCTGTTGCATGAAAACTATTAAATATTCTTAGATTTTGAAATAATTAATTTATAGGAAATTTGTACACGCTCGAAAGGGCTTATGTCCTTTATATTTTTTGATGTTTTGTGATGTTATGTATGAGATAAAAAGTATGTTGGTTGGAGTAATTTTGACTTAATGTTTCCCATGTAAAGTATGGCAATGTAGATTAAAGAACATAATTAGAGTTCAACCTACTGATGGGAAGATCAACGTACTCCTTGAAGATCAACGATAGGAGGAGCAAGATCGACGGCAGGAGGAGCAAGATCAATGTACTCCTTGAAGATCGACGACAGGAGGAGCAAGATCGACGGCAGGAGGAGCACTTGGCATTTTGTTGGCAATAACAGGTGTAAAGTGCAGAGCGTATTCCTTTAATATTGTAGCTGACAGTATCGAGATATGAAAGATTACCTAGGGTATGGAGTTATGACAGTTCATCCTGTTTGGCGCGGGGTTTTATTTAGCGGATTGTTTGGAGCTTTAACATGACAGATTAGTTTTTTAACTATGGCGATACTGGATTTAGCTTTTTGATTTTGGCGATTTTTTGGAGGTTGGCCAATTTTGGTTATGAGTGCATTGATTCTGGTTACGTGACGGATCTGTTCTTTTAAACCTTTCTTTATTGTTTTTTGCACCTTATTCATATTGTTGCACCACATCGGTATTCATGTCGCTTCAGGACATGAAAGCGCTGGCACGCACTCCTCCCAAAACACAACAGACAATCAAGCCTTCAGATGGGAGTTTGGCTTGTTTCTCGTTGGTTGTTTCTCCATTGTGCAGAGAGAATTTCTCCTATGATGAAGATTTTGACGAACAGTATGATTTGAATTTTCCTGTGGGATTAGGGGCAAATGGTGTGGATTTGTCTAACAAGGAAAATGATCAGACTGTTGTTCCTTTGGGGTCTGCGCATTCTGAGCGGTGTGTTGAGGTCGATGAATGCGGTTTGCACTCTTCTGGGACGATGAGTGGTGTTGGTATTGTCTTGGATTCTTAGGTGGACAGTTTTGATAAACCTGCGGAACAGGAGGTTTCGCTAGCTCTTGGAGATGTCTCTAAACTTCATCATTCGAGGGTTGTGAACTCGTTGGTGGGTAGTGTGGATCCTCCAGTGGTTTCTCTGGACAAGAAAGAGAGGCTTGTTCCTGGAATTGGTGGGCGTGTGAAAAGATCTGCACATGTTATTAAAAAAGCTGTGAATCCGGTTCTGTTAGTGGTGGGAGAAGACATTAAAATGAATGAAATCATTTTGACAAACGCACATACTCTTGTCGGGCGTTTCAGAGGGCGAAATTTTAGCTCGACGGGTTTAAAGAAATGGGTAAATGATACTTGGCTGGATATTATTCCGTCTTGTACGGAGGCCTGTTTGTTCTACCGCGGGGGTGGATTACCTTCAAATTCCATGAAGCTGTGGATTCGGATTTAATCATTTCTGGTTCTTGGAGATGGTAGGAAACTGGTCTCCTTTTGAAGCGATGGACCCCTTTATTTGACCCGCGCTCTGAAAGGTATGATACTCTTCCAATTTGGGTTAAAATCCTGATTCTCCCTTTTGAGTTATGGTCCCTAGATTTCTTTAAGTTGGTTGGAAATTCCATGGGAACTTTTCTTGAAGCTGACCTATCCTTTCTTCATTCTGGTGTCTGTTGTCTGGGTAAAATTTTAGTTCTTCTTGATATCAGTAAAGGGTTAGTGGCTGATTTGATGATTTCAAAGGGTAATATAAACTTTAAACAGCCTTTGGACTATGTTGGGGTTCCTTTTAAATGTCTTAGGTGTCATAGACATGGGCATTTAGCCTTTGATTGTAGTCTTTCTTTTCATCATAAATCGGGTGGGGCGGTAAAATCTGTGGGATCGGATGGCCGTCTTCCTGAGGAGGGTTTGGATAAATTTGGGGTTGATTCTCAGGAGGTTGGCTCTGGAATTCATAGTGAACCTGGTTTAGTGCCTGATGTACAAGTATGTGATAAGGTACATAATTTGGTATCTGATGAGGTTATAACTAATCATCAGTTAGATCCTGTGGATGATCTTTTACCTAAGGGATTTTTGGGTTTGGATATTGAAGAATAGGTTTTATCTTTGGATGTTCTTAAACCTATTGTATTGGACGAGCCTTTTATTAATGAAAATTTTACTTTTCCTGGGTTTAAAGAATTAAAATCTTTTGAGCCTCTAAAGGAGGTTCATTCAGAAGTTTCCATGAGTTCATATTCTTCTTTAGGTGGTTTAGGGTTTGTATCACCTGTGAAAGATTATTTGTTTAAGGATAAGGGTTATTATCTCAGATCCTGTTCAAAAAACGTTGCGTCTGGGGTTATGAATAAGGCACATACTGGAGTTTTGGTGGGAGCATACCCTAGGATTTCTGTTTATCTACATGAGAAGGACCCTAATGTTTCTTTGGAACACCAAACTGGGGCACTTAGAGCAGTGGCTGCCCATTCTAGGTTTTCACCATGATTGTGACAACTCTTAATTGTCGGGGTTTAGCTAGTTTACCTAAAAAACTAGCTCTTCGTAGGTTGGTGGAAGATCAGTTTATTGATGTCTTATTTTTACAAGAAATTATGGAGGATGGGCTCAGCTTGGCTGGTGAGCTGGAATTATTGCTTTCTGGTTGGGTTTTTATTTCCTTGGATGCTAAAGGGAAGTCTGGAGGTTTGTTATTAGGATGGAGGATTAGACATTTTCAATTGTTAAGTGTGTGGGCGGTGGATTCTGGTTTATTTGCATCCTTGTATATTATTGAAACGAAGGAGGTTTTCTATTTTATGAATATTTATGGGCCCTATTTGGATAGGGTTAGGTTTTGGAACAATCTTCTTTCTTTGGAATGTCTTAAAACTACTAGATTGATATTTGGGGGAGATCTGAATTTCTCTTTGGGTTGTTCAGAAATTTGGGGTGAAAAGGCTCATGTGGATAGTTTATCAGATTTTTTCTCTGAGAATTTGGATGCTTTTGGTCTTATGGATGTTGCTCCACATGTTTTAGCTAGGCTACTTGGTCTAATAGAAGAGTTGGAAATGAAAAGATTTGTGAACGATTGGACAGACTTCTGGTATCAGCTGATTTTCTAGATTTAGATTTGCATCTTCGACAATGGGTGGGTTGTGGGGGTGATTCTGATCATCAGCCAGTTTTCCTTTAGATATTATCCAATAATCCTAAACCTCGGTCTCCTTTCAAATTTAATGCCCATTGGTTATTAAATGAGGATTTTGTTGACTTACTTAAGGCTTCCTGGATTGTGTATGTGGATAACCCTTTGGTTTCTGCTGCATCTCATTTTGTGGCTAATCTAAAAATTATCAAGGATGTTTATATTTCTTGGTCTGTCAAGCAAAAGGTTTAGGAGACCAAGGAATTAGTGGAAATTGAAGGTTTGATTGCAAATTCTTTTAACAAACCTGGTTTTGGTTTCTCCACTGAGGCTGATAGGATTTCTCTTGTTGATTTGGAGTCTCGTAGAAGAATTATCCTATTAGTTCGTGAGTAGGAAGCTAGACAGAAAAGTAGGGCTACCTGGCTTTTATGTGGGGATGACAATACCTCTTTCTTTCATAAGTTTGCTAATCATAGAAAGAATATCAACTCTATCTGGAAAATTGAGGGAGATGATGGACTTTCGGTGGAAGGATTTGATTCAATTGCAAAGGCTGGTGTACAACATTTTGAGCATTTGTTTCAGGAAGACAAGATACTTCATCTTCCGGAGATTATGAATATTGCAGAGTCTTTTCCTACCTCTATTTCTGATTTGGAGAATGAAGAACTTATGCTTCCTATTTCTTTGATGGAGATTCAAACTGCTTTAGCTGTAAGTAAAAATGATAAGAGTCTGGGTTCGGATGGGGTCTCGGTGGAGGTTTATAGAGTGCTCTTTGATATCTTGGGTCCGGATTTGTTAAAAGTTGTTGATGATTCTCGGAAGTATGGTAAAGTACCTGCTACTTTCAATTCAACTTTTATTGCATTAATTCCTAAGATTGATTTGCCTAAATCTTTTGAAGATTTTAGACCAATCTCTTTATGTAATTTTTGTTACAAAATAATTGGAAAGATTATATCGATTCGTATTAGGAAGGTACTTGGAATGTGCATTTCTGGTGAACAATTTGGGTTTTTACCTGGAAGATAGATTCATGATGCTGTTGGGGTAATTCAAGAAGGATTACATACCATTTATGTTAAAAAGTTGAAGTCCCTGGTTTTAAAAATTGACCTGTCTAAAGCTTATGACAGAGTCAGTTGGACTTATCTGAGGATAATCCTTTCTAAAATGGGTTTCTCTGTTCCTTTTATTTCTTGGATTATGAGCAGTCTTTCATCTGTCTCATTTGATGTATTGACTAATGGAGTGGCTTCATCTTTTTTCAAATCAGGCAGAGGATTGAGGCAAGGCTGTCATTTGGCTCCGCTCCTTTTTCTTATAGTTGTTGAAGGATTGGGTAGGGCCTTATTGTCTGCAAAAGCATCTAGTGATTTTCATGGAATATCTTTTGGGAATGATATTACATTAACTCATGTTTTATTTGCTGATGATATTGTCATGGTTTCTGATGGTTCTGAGCAATCTCTATCAATCCTTTATGAGATTATGCAAACTTTTTGTAAAGCTTCTGGGATGCTGATAAATGTAGATAATCAACATTATTATACTCCAGGTTGGATGATGTTGAGTTGATTACTGTTCAGAATATCTTTACTTTTACAGTTGCTAAACTTAAAGTTGGTTTGAAATAACTTGGGTTTTATCTTAAACCTTGCAGATATTACAGCAAAGATTGGGATTGGTTGGTGGTTAAGGTGGAAAAGAGAATCAAGAACTGGAGTTTCCGATGGCTGTCTAAGGGAGGTAAGCTCATTTTGGTTAAATCCGTATTAGAAGCTATCCCAGTTTACTGGATGCATTTTTGGATACCTATAGGCATTATTGAAAAGATCAGAAGATTATGTTTTAAATTCTTATGGGCAGGGAATTCAGACTCTTCTGGATTGCCCTGGACATCTTGGAAAAATTTAGCATGTCCAAAGTTTCTGGGAGGCTGGGGGCTGAAGATACCATTTTTGTTTGCTAAAGCTCTTGCTGCCAAGAATGTTTGGAATTTGCTTCATGGAATGGGCCTTTGGGTGCATATTGCTATACAAAAGTATATTTATCCTTTATCCTTGTTGGATTGGATTCATGTGACTGTTAAAAAGAAGAGATGCATGTCCATCTGTTGGAAAGCAGTGCTTTGGTCTTTCTTATTTGGAAGGTTGGGAATGGAGTCAATGTTAGAATCAGAGTGGATCCTTGGGTTGGCTATAAGTGGAGACACATTCTACCACTTAGTTTGGTGGATAAACTTCATTCTGCTGGATTATATTTTCTTAATGATATTGGTTGTCCTAATATGTCTTTGTTGAATAATCAAGGTTGGTTTTTAGCTGCTTTGATTGGTCTTGCTGAACAACAAGATATCACTTGCTGGAATGAATATTTGGCTCTATTAAAAACCAGTCATGTCAGATTGTCATGTGATGAGGATCTCCTGATTTGGAATCATTCTAAATTAGGGAAATACACTCCTAGATCTGGTTATCTTCAATTAATGTTGGATAGACAGGTCGAGGAACTTTCTTGGTGGTGGAAGGTTCTTTGGAAGTTCAAATGTCCACTTAAAGAAATTTTTTTTTGCTGGTTTTTATTAAAGGATAAAGCATTAACTTGGGATGTTATTTGCTGTAAAGGTAAGGAATGGCTTGGCAGATGCTATTTATGCAAAACTGATTCTGAGTATAATGTACATTTAGGAGTGGATTGTTCTTATACCAGACAAGTTTGGATTGAATTAGAGGCCAAGTTGGGGTTATACAATTTATGGATTGGCACTTCAGTCAATCTTTGTCTGAAGAATTGGTGTATGAAGGGAGAAGTGAAACACATCAGATCTCTGCCTATTATTGTGTTATGGTTCATTTGGAAAGCACGCAATCAAAGTTGTTTTGAGGATTATGTTCTATCTCCTTTCCAGGTTTCATCTTTCTGTTTGGGTTTTTTGAGTTCTTTCCCTCAAGACAAGATTATCAGAATTAGACATGTTGTGGATGAAGTTATTGATAAATCATATCCTTGGGGATATTTTGATGGATCGATATCAGGGGATCCAAAAATATGTGGTGCTGGGGGAGTGCTCTTTATATTTGATGATCACTATTTTACTTTCAAAGCTGGTTTGGGCCTTGGAACTAATAATTTTGCTGAACTTATTGGGTTAAAGCTTCTTCTTACTTTGTCTTTGGAACATAACTATAAGCACTTGCAGATTTTTGGAGACTCGCAGCTTGTAATCAATTGGGCTATTGGTAAGTATCGCATTCAAAACATTCAGCTTGCGCAGATTTTGATTGAAGTTCACAGATTGGCAGATTTGTTCAAAACTGTGCATTTTATGCATATTTATCGAGAAAGAAATTCACGTGCATATTTATTGGCTAAAGATGGATATAATGTTTTAAATGGATCTTGGCAGATATCAGAGCATCGGGCAACTGAATGTTCCAACATTGTCATGCTTTATTAAAACTCTTTGTATAGGTTGTGCGGAAGATGGAGTTGATTTCTGAAGATAAGGATGCTCCTTTGATCTTGGATTAATTTTTGAAGTTAAATGAACAGTTTCAGATAACAAGTTTTTTGATAATTTGATGTTTTAAGGGTTGGACAATGCCCAGTTTTGCAAATGCTTTGATGCATTGGACATGTGTGAATAGAGTGTTGTTAATTCCTCTTTTTAAAGTTTTGTTGAGATTATACTTGATATATAATCAGTATTGGATATTTTGGCTGCTGGACAGAAATATTGACAATGGACAATACTAGCTATTGGTCTATCTGTGGATTGTATATTGTATATCAAAATATGTATATATGGTTTTTTTCTGTGGGAAAAAAAATTGTGGGGAACAAATTTTACAGATGGAGCCTACGTTATTAACAATCAAGATACAACATGCTTTCTAGTTAAGAAAGGTTACTCAAACTTTTGCTAACGCTCATAGGGATTTTATTCTTAGATGGATCGACTCAGGGTTTAAAATATATCTTCGAACATTTCTCTATTAACGCCTGTAAAAAAAAAAGTTAAAGTTTGAATAGGGTTAAGTATATTATACACAATATCAATACGCCAAACAAATCATAATTACTTTTGAACATAACTTTCACAAACTCGGGGTCAAAACAACAAGGTTTGACCATTGTTAAACTGATAATTAATCTAGAATATAAGACGAACCAAGGAATGGGCGTCCCGTTAATTCAATTTCTAAAACATGGCCATAAATCTAAAAACAAAGCTCTGCTAAAAACACATTTCATACATTTCTTAAAATATTGTGAATATTCCTTGAAAAATCAATATTATTTTACTCTTAACCATGCAATAAAAACTATAAATATATAACCTCTTTTCCATTTCAAAGGATAATATTATTTATTTCCTAGCAAACTATCCATGAACTAAGTCTTTAGGCGATGTAATCTTTTACTTTAGTTGTTGCATGAAAACTATTAACTATTCTTAGATTTTGAAACAATTAATTTATAGGAAATCTGTACTCGCTCGAAAGGGCTTATCTCCTTTATATTTATGGGGAACAACTTTTACAGATGGAGCTTACGTTATTAACAATCAAGATAAGGACAAATCTCATAATAAAACATGCTTTCTATTTAAGAAAGGTTACTCAAATTTCTGCCAACGCTCATAGGGATTTTCTTCTCAGATAGATTGACTCAGGGTATCAAATATATCTTCGAACATTTCTCTATTAACGCCCGTAGAACAACAAAGTTAAACTTTGAATAGGGATGAGTATAGTATCCACAATATCAATACACCAAACAAATCATAATTACTTTTGAACATAACTCTCACGAATTTGGGGTCAACACAACAAGGTTCGACCATTGTTAAACTGAGAATTAATCTAGAATACAAGACAAACCAAGGAATGGACGCCCCATTAATTCAATTTCTAAAACATGGCCACAAATCCAAAAACAAAGCTCTACTCAAAACACATTTCATACATAAGATTAGAAGATTTGATCCTACGAGGCCATAATCATATGTAAATTTCACAACATACTTATATGCCTGCATAGACTGAGAACAAATCCAAGTATTTTTTAACACAAGTAGAGACATTCGAAGTTTAGACAAACATCAAGGTTCTGGAAAATAAACTTATATATATACACATAAATACCAATATAATTTTAAACTCCGACTTTACAAAAAATTATTAATATAAATTTCGATAGCTTAACCTTGAGAGTTTTACAAAGGAAGGAGGCCTAAGTTTGGGCTTGAATCCATATTGAAAACACTCAAACAATAACAACAAAGTTCTCTTCGACTACAAGAAGAGCTTGTGAAAGTATCTCACCATTTCTCAATAGTGTTTCAAAACACAAGAACAAAAATTAGAGAAGGGATTGTAGCCCCACTTTTAACACTGAAACTACCCTTCTAATCCAAGGAGAAAACTAACCACGTTTGAAGATCGAGCTTACCCATAACAACGCCTTTTCTACCCTGATTGTTAGGAGTTTTAAGCTTTAGCCACAATGTTATTACCTGTAAACAAGAAGTTTAAACCCATAATTAATACACTGAAGAAAACTGGGAGTAAAGTCGATAAAATGAACATTGATGAACATATGGCATTAACATATGGTTTGACTAGGATGAAGGGATGATCTTTTATGTATTTGGGTTTCTATTAAAAGAAAATAACTATGATAGAGGAAATTTAGGGTCTAAAATGGGTCTTATAAAAAAATGAGCCATCATATAAGAAAACAAACCAGCCATAATTTCTTGATGAGTTGGAATTCAAGAACCAATAGAATTTCAATAAAATGAGCTAACCATAATGGTTGACTTGACATATTTGTCATAATAAAAAACCATTTTTTTGTTTGTGTTTTCAACATGTCTCCCTGTGTTTTTACTCAAATTTCGAGCGAGAGCACTCATTGGATACAAAAAATGAGTGCTCTCGCTTGAAATTTGAGTAAAACCACAGGGAGATATGTTGAAAATACGAACAAAAAGGTAGTTTTCTTCTTTCTTCCTCCAAAATTAATAAATATTATTTTATTATTTTCCTTAAGAGGCCCATTTTAGGCCCCAAATCTCCTCTCATGATTAGAAATGAGTATATTAGAATGGCTTGCACCTATCATTCTAGTATATTTAACCTTACCAGGATGAAGGTGTATCAAACCCCTAATCAAGGATTAAATCATCCAATAGTTGAGGACAACTAGGATCATGAAGAAAGGAACCGCTCACTTCTTTAAGAGAACGATGTCTATGTAGGATCTTCCTTAATACATTAAACTGGCTAATTTATCATTTCTAAGGGAACTGAGCAATACCCATTTGTTGATTTCTTACCACTTTGTTAGGGAACTTTAGGGCTTAATGGTTAGTTCTAGATCGACTTAGTGAAACCCTTAATTACGAAGCAATTAAAGTTTTGTTCATATTTGAAATCAAATTTATGAGGGGTTTAAGAATTGTTTCATGGAGGGCATGTATAAATATGGACAAGTCAATATTCCAGGGAGTGAAAATAATAATGATACAATGGAAATATTCTAAAGCTCATCCTAAATATGAATGCGAGGAATAAGAGTGTATGAGGAAACTACCTTTGTAGGCCTTGATTAATTTTAAACAAGATAGATTCTAGGTTTCCTAGACTACTTCTCACTTAGGTAAGTCTGTGCCCTATGATTGGGATAAGTCCATGTTAATTATGGTTCCTCAAAAGGAAACCATTAAAGGGTAGGAGTGGGAAAATGGGTCATCTATTAAAATGAGGACTATTAATACCTTTAGATTGGATAGGATCGGTGATCCATACTGGATTGAGAACCAATTGAAAGAATATGCAATATTGCATAGAAAACACAAATACCATTTTGACAACATATTATTAAAGTGAAAAACAATTTTTTCTAATGAAACAAATTGTGAAAAACATTGCAAGATACATGCTAGCAATAATGAATTCTAGAATGGTCATGGATAATCTCTAAGAAGGGATGCGATGACTATGCTAATTTTCAAAATCCCATAACAAAATGCTAAAAATACCTTTTATAATACTTTAAAACAACCCTAATATGGAAAACCCCTAAAAGACAAGAACCATAATCCTAACATTATTAGGGTTGAGCAGGAATGTTGAAATGGATGAACTTGAGTTGTTAGAGAAAAAATGAAGCCTTTTCAATATCATAACTTTTCACTCACTGATTTGTATTTTTTTTTTTAGCTCGTTGGAGAGAACATTCATAGGATGATTTGAGCCCTAATCCCTCCCAAAAATGATTAAAAACCCCTAAAAATGTGTTAGAAAATCATAACTCTAACCATTTGTGTGAATCACTACTAATATGTAAGCATTTTTATTTTCCTCTTTAGGATACACACTATGGAGTTAGATACTTTTGAAATTTCCTTTATAACATATACATACTAGGATGAACCCATCGGGATTGGACCGAACAATGGATGTCACACACTAGAAGACTTTCAACCAACAAATATTGGGGCCTTGCCAAACTTCAAAACTTGATTTACTTGTTCGGTGTGCTTGCAGGTTGTAGCACCGAGCTCAAGTTTATAGTGGCAACCTCTTTTGACTCAAACCTTGGTCTCCTCATTGGAGACACTAGGGTCTATCGATTCTCTTGATACAAAAACACATATACATATGATGTAGTTCTAAAGGTTGTACATTGAAGGACTCTTTGGATTTGTTTCGACATTAATGATTGATTGGGCATAAATGTTTCAATTTAATTTGCAACAACTTATTTAATGTGTACACCTTATTTTATGTGTATATTTGTACACAATAGAAATAATTTATTGACATTTGTGAACGCAAGTTGAATATATGTCATCAGAACGATATGACCTTTTTAAAATTGGACTTCATGCTGTAGAGGCATTGGGGGTATAGCCTGTTACATTAGGAAGAAAATATCCCCACATGTTTGGATTTATAAGAAAGACCCTTGCAACCAATTTATTTGGTTAGAGATCACAAACATTAATGATGAAAAAACCTACATAGCAATCTATTATTTTGCCCCTATTAATTCCAACTTCTATACAAAAACTAATTTAGATAAAAAATGTCCTTATAATGGTTTAGAACATGATATTTCTAGTTTAAGGAAGGAAGGAAATATCCTTTTGATTGGTGACTTTACTGCTCAAACTTTCAATAACCAAGCTATTATTTTAAGCAATTATTCCAACCCCAATCCTTTTTGGTTATACGAAGACCTTGAGGTAGCTAATAGGTACAAAAGAAGTTTTGAAGATATATGCGAAAATTTATTCAGTTAGGAGCTGGTCAAATTTTGTAGTGCTCAAGATCTTATCATTTGCAATAGTCTCACAAATTGGCCAAACTCTAGCCGGATGACTTGTATCCATGGGCTTGGTAGTAGTGTGGTAGATTATGTTATATCTGTTATCCCTCTATACAATAAATTAATTGATTTCAACATATTCAATGACCATGAGCCCGACTCTGATCATAGACCTTTAATTATAACTCTCAATATTTCCATGCATAGCGATCCCAAGGAAGAAAAATATCATTGCCATATGATATTCGATAAAAATAAAGCTGGCATTTTCCTCCATGATCTAAAAAATGAATTGCTTCGTTTATATAGTATGGAGAATATAGAAAATCTCTACCATAATTTTGCTACAACCCTCTTGTCGTCCATTAACAAGTTCTCTATTGAAGTCTCGACTAAAACATGTGATATTAGAACTAACCCTTGGTATGATCAAGAGTGTAAAGATGCAAGAAAAGAAATTAAGCAAGCTACTATAGATTTGATAAAAATGGACAAGATAAATCACTACAAAATATTAATTAAAAGAAGAAAATGAATTATCTAAGTTAAAGGCATGAAAATATCCTACACCTCTCCAAGGTGGCTCCTAATAAATTATGGAGGCAAATTCTATCTCGCAAAAGAAAATAAGACAATAAAATTGCTTTAAAAGATTGGAATTCCTATCTTAAAAAGCTTTACGAATCCGAAGATATCAGAGATAACATTCAAACCCTTCTTACAATGAAATAAGTTTTCTTGTTAGAAGACATAGATTTTTGGGTTAAGCACTTAACAAATGGGAAATCCAAAGACAATGAAGGCTACCAAGCGAAAATATTAAAAGTTGGAGGGCCTGTCTTCATCTCGCACATCCACAAACTCTTTAATCTAGCGGTCAAGCAAGGGTTTCCTACACCTTGGAATCAAAGCCTCATCATTCCTATTTTCAAAAGTGGTGATAAAAATGACCCCTCTAATTATCAGACTTTTATGATTATCCCTCTCTTAGCTAAGTTATATGGTATTATCTTAGAAAATAAGATCAATGAATGGAAAAAAATGGAAGGTAAGCGAGTTAAAGGCCAAGTAGGATTTAGAAGGCATCATTCAACCACAAACCATCTCGTTACATTTAGGATCATTGTAGAGGAATGTCGTAATAATAAGTTTGAGCTACTTTGTTTCTTTGTGGATTTTTGAAAAACATTTGATACAATGCCTAGAAATAACCTGCAAAATAGGCTAGAGGAGCTTAAGGTTCCTTTTGAGTTGAGAGCTGTCGCGATAAGGTTATACAAAAAGGTCATTACCAAGTTTAAGAATAATGAGGAGTGGACAACGGATATAACTTGTAATATTGGAGTTACAGAATGTTACTCCCTCTCCCCTACCCTTTTTGGCATTTACATTGATAAGCTACAAAAGTGTTTAGAAGAAGCAGGTCGCACCGGTACAATCTTAGCTGGGATAGTTATCATCCTCCTACTTTATGCTGATGATATTGTTCTTATGGAAATACATCTTTTCGATCTTGATAAGCAATTAATAATTCCTAAATATTTTTTCTCTAACATGGGTATGACTGTTAACACTAACAAAACAAAAATCATGATTATAAAATCTAAGAAAGACACCATGCAAATTTTTATTTATGACAATAGAAATCCAGAGGAAGTGACTTCTTACAAGTATCTCATAATTGATATTCATCACAAGCTCAATTGGAACTATAACATTGAGAAAAGGATTAATGGATGGTGGAAAGCTTATTTTGGTCTTGAAAATAACTGTAAATCAGATAATCTGGTCATGTGGGATAAAAAGAAGTTCATCTTTGAAACTCTTGTAATCCCTATTTTCTTGTATGGTTGTGAAGTATGGGGGTGCAACATTTCTAGAGAATATTGGAGGAAGATTGAGAAAATCCAGAGGCGATTTATAACTTATAACCTCAAAATTAAAACCAATACGCCTTATCCTATTCTCCTCATAGAAGTGGGCCTTTCCCTAATTGAGAGCATGGCTATGACTAGGTACATGATGTACAAGCATAATATAAATAACATGGAAAATAAGAGACTTCCTGAAATTGCTTTAAACTCAAGTCAAAACCAACTACGCCTTAAGCGGTGCTGGTGTAAAGATACCATGGCTTGGTTAAACCATTGGGGCATTGATGAAAACGACATTTTGCAGAACATTGATAATGTTAAATATATTATTACTTCTAAGTTTAAAGAGAAATTAGTTGTGAGGAAAATTTAGCGGTTAAGATAAATTAAGATACTACAAGGTGGGAATTAATCCTATTTTGGAAGATCAGAAGTTTCTCTCAGTGGTAACTATCTCACATAAGAAAATTAATATAGCCAAGATTAGAACGAACTCTCAAGAACTCCATAGCGAAACAGGGCATTGGTATATTCCTAAAACTCCATTGGCGGAGCGTTGATGATGAAAAACTCCATCTGTGTGAGTCTATGAGCGTTGATGATGAAAATCACTTTCTCATAGAATTCCCTGATTACACCCACATTAGATATGAGTTTCACGGTATTTTCTACAATACAAACCTTTATAACATCCTAACTTGCCAAAACTATAGTGAGCTTGGAAAGCTTTTTGAGCATAGGAACACAATTTTAAATTAAACCAAGTATTATCCTTATTAAGGTACAATAGACCAAAGTTGGGCTCAATGGACGTTAATCATCATCATCATCAAATAGAACTATTATGTTCTCCTTTAGGATAACTTATTGTATCACGTACCTTTTAAATTTTCCTTAAAAGGTACATTTGAGAATTTCATGAAGATTAATCAGGAATTAAAAATTGACTTTCACTAATAACAATCATAGATCTATCTTAAACCCAGATCTATCAAGCATCGAGAGGGATCCAATTTCTTGAGGTGATTTTTTTACACGTAGAAAAAAAATTTACACCTCAAGAAATTTGATCCCTCCCGTTCTTGATAAATTGGTGTTTAAGATTGATCTATGCTTTTTATTTATTTTTATTTTATGAGCCAACATGGATTCTTTTAATACTTTTTTATTTGGTTTTACATTTTTAATTTATGACCCTACTTTTTATTTGGCTTTTATTTTATGATCCGACAAGATTTTTGTAATTTGTAATTTTTTATTTAAATAATGTCATTTTTTGAGATACTATAAAATATTATAAATATTTTTGTTTGTTTGTTTGTTAATTTGTCCGTGACTTGCGAGACTAGACTTTGGTCTAATAAATCGTGACCCAAAGACATCTAAACTGTCAAAATTACCCGAGGATTGCACTCAACTTGGGCCACACCAATCCTTAGCATGCTTGCGGGGTTTGAAATTGGGATTCCATACAAAACAAGGCTCATTGAAACGAACCGTGTTAGCATGATTTGACAACTATTATAAATGCTAGCAGAACCACTTAACTTGTGGTCGATGAACACCAATAGGCCACAATATAAGTACCATGAGCTGTCTGTTATTTATGCCTCAACTACCAGTTATCACATNGTATATATATATATATATATATATATATATATAATTGTTTATTTCGAATTCAGAATGATGCCCATAAAAAGATATTGACAGAGTACTTGTCTCATCTTTTTTCAATCTAGGAAGAGGACTTTTCCTTATCCACCCCAAATTGTAAAATATACACACCTAGCAAAATAATTAACTTAATTGTTATATTATTATTACTAATAACCACATTTAACTCTTGAGGAAAATTTTTCCAAGTCCAATCCACAAAAAATTTACCATGCCAAAATGTCAAAGGAAAAGCATTTTGACCATCAAATTTTAAACCTCACGATTCACATCGATTTACACGCCTAAGGTTATAGTACATATTCACTTGGTACTCCCCTTTGAAAAATATGTTCATTGCATGGAAAATTGCCACACCTTTGATATGTAATAATGCGGTACATTCATAGTGCATGGCATCCCAATTCAACATTTGTATACTGAGAGATGGATTTCACCATAAATGTCTGTGATGAAAATTCGTTGATTTACCAAAAACATATTATTAGGAGGGAGGTAAGGAAGCATAAACAATTTCATACTATAGTTTCATGGCTTACCTATACTTGTAGAAACCTCCTTGAAGAGGTCATCGATACAAGTTGACTATTATTTTATTGTAACTTTTGTTAAGGATTTTTGCAATGGGAGCTCACTAGTTTTGTTAAGGTTCTCCTCTGTTTATTATACTAGTTGTGTTTGACGCAATAAGGTTTGGGATACAAGAAGGCACAAAAAGATGACAAGGGAGAGTGGTATGATATCTGAATAATGTGTGGTTTTCGAAAGAAGAAGATGTGGTCGTAGAGGCATGTGACAACCTTGATGATTTGGTTTTTCTATCTCCCTTGATTTCTGTTGTTTCTATGGAGTCTAGCCCTCTATTTTGAGGACCTAGTACGAACCACATTAAAAAAGTGGTAATTTCCTCATGTCTTTTTTTTAGCATTCGTTTTTCTTTTATTTGTTTTGCATCTTTCTTTGGGACAATTCCTTGTCTACTCTACGTCTTTCTCAGGTAACTACAATGCTCATCTTTTGTTATCCTTATAATCGATGGCTTGATCTAAGTTTCAAAAAGAGACTAGTGTTTCAGGGATGTTGTCAGTCAAGGAAAGGGACCCCTTAAATATTCTTTTAGCCAAAGATTCCCTTTCTCATCTAGCTACCAGGTTTGGTCTGGTCGGGTCCTCCTCTTCCCTTGTAAAGAAGGTGAAGATTAAATTTTTGGCAAGGGAAAGACAAATTGTACATACTGAGCCCAGTATTGTCTCTCTGAAGGTCCTTTCTGAAGCGGGCGAGGAGGTTTTGGCTATTAAATAAGGTTGCAAAGCAAAACCTTTGGTTCATGTTGGGTTGTTTCATCTACGATCATTTTCTTCAGTAGATATGCCTTTGGGGTGTTGAAAAATTGGGGGGTTAGAGTGAAGCTCCATTGACAATCTAAACAACTCAAGGTTAAGTGTGATAAACCCACTAATGTCCTAGGGAACAAAGTTAATATGGATATGGTAGTGAATATGTTTGTTTTTCCCTGGTGGGTAGATTGGAATATGAACACATGAATCGAGTGGAATTTCTTAAGTGGGTATATAACCACTGGCTCTCTGTCTTTTTGAAGGAAGAGGACCCCCCCAAACTGCTTTTGAGAAATTGGGTCATTGGTAAGGGTTTCCTTGTCTTAAGTCGATGGCATTCTGGTCTTAATCCGGATAGGGAGAAACCTAAAGAACGCCATATTTGGTTACTTTTTCTTGGTTTTCCCTTTCATTTGTGGTATACAGATGTCTTTGTGGGGCTATCCAACCTCCTGGGGCATTTCATATCTCTAGACGATAAGAAGTTGGTTAATGGTGATAAAAGGATGGCATCAGTCTTAGTAAACTTTGATGTTTTTGAAGGGCTCCTATTGTGTGTTCAATTTTTTTGGGGGAGATAACCTATTTTTAAAGACTACATTATAAGGGCATACCATTCCATCGGTTCCTCTATTTTTGTATGAGCCATCTTAGTCGGTAGTGTCCGGATCGCTTAGACTATGGATCAGTTGATGCTTTGGAAGCCTCTTTTGGGGATAGTTCGAATCACAAGAGTTTAAGCTCTGTGAGGTGTGACATTGCGTCTTCTACACTATTTTTTTGAGGTGGACTTTCTATTCTTCCAATGGAGAAGGTATGTATCCCATGGAATCCCCTTCCCACCTATGAAGGTCTTGATTCTATTGAGTTAAAATACATAAAATCTATAGAAAAATATTCCAGCAAAAGGTCCTTTTCAGTAGCTCTCTTAGATGTTTAGACCAATGTTGACAATGATTGTCCCCCTATGATATTGTGTGTTTCCCACAAGCTAGATTTGGGTGCCTGTTCTGCTAATGGAATCACTCCTTCACTGGTCACATGTGTTGTACAATGTTAGAGGTATCGTCTGATACTCTCTCAGATTGTTTCCCCCCTCTAGCAGTTAAAAATAAACCTTTGAATGTCCTTGTGAACTCATCCCCTAATACCCCTAAGTTCATTGAAGAAGTTTTAATAGTATTAGATGAGTCTCTTTTTCCCCCATTGGTAGGGTAAAAAATCCTTCCTCCGTGGAGGGTGGGGAAATAGATTTGGTTTCTCATCCTTCTGATCCCTTAGGGTATGCCCCCCTTATTTTGAGGTTTATTATCTGTTTTTTTTGTTGTTGGATAGAATATCCCCTAATCTTAGTACCTTTCCTATAAACTCGATTAAGCATCAAAATGTAACTAGCCGAGTTAAGAATAAAAATAAGGGTTCGCACAAGGAAAAGGGATTGTTTCGGAGCCTGTGTAGTATGACCCTTATATCCCTCTATTAGATAGATTGGATTCAGTCTCCAAAACCTCAATACCATTTCCTAACTCCTCCCTTTCTATTGTTCCCCAAGCCCTTATAGCACTAGGGGCCCAAAAGCAAGTTCCTTAATGCTAGTATTATCCTTTAACATTTAGAGTTTATGCGGGGGCGTAAGGCATGATCCCTCAAAATACATTTTTCTACCATTCGCCTAGATGTTATCTTAATTCAAGAGACTATGTCTTCTACCTTGAAATCTTGTGAGTTCTTCCTGAAGATCTTCCCGGGTTGGGAGGTCTCCGCTATGGATGTAGTGGGGATATCAGGAGTATTCTTTCGATTTGGAACCCTCAGGTTGCTAAGTTCAAATGATTCGCTATATTAGTTGCTATGTTATTGATAGGTCACTTTCAAGGATTTAGTTAGGAGTGGAAAGTCATTAATTTCTATGATCCCTATAAAGACGTACAATCCTTTTGGGAGTCAGTTGCTTCTAGTAGCT
This sequence comes from Pseudotsuga menziesii, assembly GCA_001517045.1. Lineage (NCBI taxonomy): Eukaryota > Viridiplantae > Streptophyta > Pinopsida > Pinales > Pinaceae > Pseudotsuga > Pseudotsuga menziesii. Next base: position 14,733 of record LPNX010688890.1, on the reverse strand, counting down.
TGCCCAAACTTCCAAATTTAATCCTTGCCAGCAACCTATACCTCATTCTTGAGTATTCTAATGTTTAGGGTTTTTTCTTCTAAGATGGATCCTCTTTCAGGGTTTTTAAAGTCCCTTTCTAAACATCACCATCTCTTGGATATTGTTCCTCCTAAGATTGGTCCTACTTGGAAGAATAGTCGGGTCGAGGCTAACAATGTTAGCAAAAGGTTGGATAGTTTAATAATGGAAGAGATGTTGGATGATGATATTCCTAGATATATATCTTGGATTCATCCTTATTCTATTTCAATTCATGATCCTATATTCCTTTAATTGGACGGTGATTTCTCAAGTTCTAGTTTCCCCTTCAAGTTTACTATATGTGGTTACGAGATGAGGACTTTTCTCAAATGGTTAGAAGTATTTGGAAATATATTTACTCTTCGAGCGGTTCCAACATTATGGAAATTTTTTGTGTTAAGATGAGAGGGCTAAAAATATCTTGTGACTAAGTGGGTTAAGCTGAAAAATCTCTAGGCTCATCAGGAGCTCTTGGAGATTGAGGACATTTTAAAACAACTTTATGGAAATAACTTGTTAGGATCCTTTTATAATGAAGAAAATATGATCATATTTGATCTAGAATAGAGTTAATATGGTCTTTTGAAGATGAAAGAGAAAAATGCCAGTTAAAAAGTTGAGCAATCTAGATTTCCTAGGGAAATATTAATACAATTTTTTTCCACATATTTGCTTCCTTCAAGAAAAATCATAATTCGATATGGGATATGAAAAATGGTGAAGGGAATTGGGTTTCTAATCATGTTGAATTGCAAAAATAAGTTGTTGATTAATTTCCCAGTTCATTTAAATACCCTAGGATAGCTAATATTGTTTCTCAACTTGATGTCATCAAGCGCTTTCCTTCATTTTTCTCTCACGAGGAAGGGAAGTTGATTGGTAGACATACCAACTTGGTAGAAGTGGAAGGAGTTATTAAGTGTTGGTTGTGGATATTGATCTTCCTAATTTATATATCATGTATTAGTCATGTGTTGTACCCTAGTTTTATTGTATACTCGTCATAGTGGGGGGGTGTGGGGGCAACACCCTCGAGAAAGGGGGTTAAAATTTTGGGATGTTTTGTTGGCCAATAGTTTAATGGCCCATGATATTGAGTGACCCATTGTATTTTCCTATGGTAATTCCCCTATAGAAGGAACGAATTATAATACGATTGCGTATTGGATTGTAGCTTTCTAAAAAGTGATCTCTGTGATTGTGTGAGAGAGAATGTGAGAGAGTGAAGAAGAAGTGCAGTGCATGTGTTGCAAGTTGTATCCATTCATTTTACTGGATGGTATAATGATAAAGGACTGACAATTTCTGTGTGGACGTAGCCCATCTTGGGTGAACCATTTTATATTGGTGTCTCTCTTGTAATGTGTTTATGTGTTTAATATTTTCATCTTGTTTATTGTTATTGCTTTGTGATCCTGTTTTTCTAACAACTAAGCAACTAGCCAAAGATAAGAGTCCTAAAGTTGATGGGTGGCCAATGGAATTCATCCAGGAGGATATTCAAAGATTGATGAGTATAGAAATATTTAAAAAATAAAATAAATATTATAGACCCATAGAGCTCATTAGTAGCTTTATTTCGTTGCTTGTTTCATGCAAAATGACCTCAGTATGTAGAAGTTATCAAGGATTGAAGTTTCAATAAAAATGTTCAAAAATGGGTAATTGGGAGAAATGGTCAATGTAAAGTTTTATAAAAATTTCATGGAGTCTATGGGGATTGGACCCATGACCTCCATGGTCTGCCCAAAGTTTTCACAGAGTTCCCATATCCAAGGCTCCCGCTTGTGTTCCTTGTAAGCTATAGAGCACATGTTTTATTTAAGGTTTAACAAGTGTTAAGTTTGAAAAAGGGGGGGACCTCCATGGTCTGCCCAAAGTCTTCACAGAGTTCCCATATCCAAGGCTCCTGCAGGTGTTTCTTGTAAGCTATAGAGCACATGTTTTATTTAAGGTTTAACAAGTGTTAAGTTTGAAAAAGAGGGGGAGGGGGTTGAGAGCTCTAAGTTTTAAAGTCTGTTTATGAGTTTTTAACATACAAAGTTCACTTGAAATTTTTAATGGTTTAAAAAGATCCTAAAATTTTAGATCAAGTTTGGTATTAGAACTGAATAACCATTGCATTGTGAGTTTGTTAATGTTAACAAGATCCATGCTACATCATGGTGAAGGAGAACTTGAATAATTTGATCTAGAAATTGGTTCAAGAAGAGGGAAAATGGCTTCACCAAAAGGAGAAGAAGCAACTTCTTATATCCCATATGAAGGGGATTTTCTTAAAGTGTTCATGAGAATACAAATGATGGTAGAGGAGCTATATTAAGATCATAAGAAAGGTCAAGGAGTTCCATCTCATGCAGAAGGTAAAAAAGGAGGTGGTGAGGAACCTCCTAGATTTCCACCATCTTCTCTGTCTTATCTTGATGGTTCTTTACCGTCTCCGTTTGAAAAGCAAAAAGAAAAAAAATGAATTTAATGTGCCTCAATTAAATCTAGATATTAAGTTTGAATTACATATGTATAATGGAGAAATTATTGTTGAGAAATTGGACAATTGGATTCGTCAATTTCAATTTTATTGTAGGATTCAAAAGTTTACTGAAGATAACATTAAAATTCAGTTGGATTCTCTCCGAATTGGAGGGATTGCTCTCATATGGTGGGAGAGAATATATCAAGAGGATCTTGCCACAAAATGTAGAATCATCTCCTCTTGGTATGAGTTCACATCAACATTAAAAAAGCAGTTTTGTCCATTAGGGTACATGCAACAAGCTATGATGGACTAGAAAAATATGAGGAAAGGTAAGGGACAAAGAGTGCAATATTACACACAAGAATTTAGGAAAATAACATTGGTATTTGGTATATCTCTCTACACCCAAGAAACTCTTCTCAAGTATATAAGATGATTGCATAGTTATTTACACCATATGATATTAATGTTTAATCCAACTAACCTTGATGAGGTATGTGTTCAAGCAACTCACATAGAGACGAAGGGGAAGAAAACAACAGAGAAATTCTTCACGAATCCTTTGAAACTTGATGGAAACAAGTATAAAGGTAATGGGAAAGGTAAATACATAGCTACTGTGAAGAAGGAAGGAGAAAAACCTACATGTACTCATTGTCAGAAAAAGGGCACGATGCTTCAAAATGTTGGAAACGTCATCCATAACTTAAGCTTGAGAAGTTTCAAAATAAAGAAGATAAAAGGACTACCGCAACAACGATTCAACATGATTTGGGATATAATTACGGGGATAAAACTAAGGTGGTTTCTACCAACATTCAAGGTAAAAATCCTTCTTGTTTTGTTTCAAGGAATGAGCCTGTCATTGATGAAAGAAAGAGGAGTGACTTAATTTATATTAGATTAAAAACTAAACATACAAAAATTGACTCTTTTTTATAGTGGATCACAAGCAAACCTCATTTCAGAAGAAATAGTTAAGAAATTACATATGGAAACTAGGTTACATGCTAAACCTTATCCACTTGGATGGGTATGTGATAATGCACAATTGCAAGTTACAAAACAGTGTAGACTTAGGTTTGCTATTACTTCTAGATTTGTTGACGAGGTAGATCTAGATGTGGTTCCATTGGATATCTGTGGTATTGTGTTGGGTAGTCCATATCTGTATGATGGGAAGGCTATCTCTTACAGGGAATATAACATATATCATCTCACAAAAGATGGTACTGAATATATTGTTCGTGCACATCGCATGAAAACTAATCTTTCTTTAGTTTCTGCAAATCAAATGAAGAGGTTAGTAAATGCAAGTAAGAACTTCGTTCTTATGATAGTTGAATCAAAAGATGTTTAAAAAAATGAATCTTTTAAAGGTTGTGATCCAAAACTTAAAAAGAACTTGATAAAAGTGGTATCTGATTATGAAATTTTGTGTCAAGAACCTAAAGGATCACCTCCTAAAAGAGAAATTCAACATGAAATTCATTTACAACAAGGTGCACCTCTTCCTAATATTGGTATGTACATGTATTCCATTATTGAGATTTCAAAGATAAAGAAACAGGTTCATGAATTGCTTGAAAGAGGGGGCATTCAGACAAGTTACTCTCTATGTGGTTCACCAATTTTTGGTGCCAAAGAAGGATGGCACATGGCATGTGTCTGTTGATTACAGGGAATTGAACAAAATCACAATAAAGAACATGTATCCTCTTCCTCGAATTAATGATCTTTTAGATCAACTCAAGAATGTAATATTTCTCACCACGTTAGACTTACGAAGTGGCTATCATCAAATCCATATTCATGACAATGATATTTCGAATACTGCTTTCAAAACTAAAGAGGGATTGTATGAATGTATGGTAATTCCATTTGGGATTTGTAATGCACCCACAACATTTATGAGGGCGTTGAATGATGTTTTTAGGCACTTCATTGATGACTTAGTCATAGTCTACTTAGATGATATTTTGTTTTTCAGTCGAACTTGGAAAGAGCATGTCAAGCATGTAAAACAAGTATTGGATGTACTTGCAAGGGAAAATTGTATTTAACAATGTCCAAATGTGAGTTTGGAAATACATCTTTATTTTATCTAGGTTACATTGTAGGGGATGGTGAACTGAATATTGATCCCTCTAAAGTGGAGGTCATTGTAAACTAGCCTAAGGAAAATAATGTAATAGATGTAAGAAGCTTTTTGGGAGCAAACCAATACTGGAGGAAGTTCATTGCAAAATTATCCTTCATAGCTTCCCCTTTACATGTTTTGACAAGCGTGAACAAAGTCTTTCAGTGGATAGGAAAGGAACAAAAATCCTTCGATACACTGAAAGGAAAGATCAGCACAACTCCAGTACTTGCACTGCTGGATCTACAACAACCATTTGAGCTAGACCAGATGCTAGTGGTTATGCAATGGGGACAATATTAATGCAACATAAGAAACCAATATGCTATAATTATGAAACTTTTTCTAAAACTATAATCAACTATCCAACCTATGACAAAGAGTTGTATCCATTAGTACTAAGTGTAAAAAAGTGGAAACATTACCTAATGAGTAAAGAAACAATCATACATACTGATCATCAACCACTACAATATCTACAATCACAAATTAAGCTACAACAATCACTACAACAAAACCTTGTGATTAGCGTCTCTTTTAGAGTCTTTTTTAGCGTCCACTATCACTTTTAGTGTATTTTTCATCATTTTTTGATAAAAGTAGACGCTTTTACATAGGATGACGCTTTTAATGGCATTATTAACATCCATTTTTAAAATTTGACGCTATTTTGAACGCTAATTAGCATCCTAACTAGCATCCTAATTAGCGTCCAAAATAGCATCCCATATAACGCCCAAAATAGCCTCCAAAAAAATGTCCAGAATAGCACCAAGATTAGCACCATATTGAGCTAGGGTTAGCGCGAGGAATTGCGCCCTACTTCCTACTTCTGCTCAACACCTCACAACAACATCCATATTGGGTTCATTTGGAGGTGTTCCATCCCACCCTGTTCTGTGTAGGCACCTACTCAGCTCAACAACTCTTCATGAAAACATCTGGATTGGGTTCATTTGGAGACATGCCCTCCCACCCCGGTTGATGTAGGCACTTGCTCAGTTCAACTTCCTTTGGAGGCACACCCTCCCACCTTAGTCTATGTAGTCACCCGCTTTAGTCTGAACCAACACACTCTTCAATGTATTCATTATTTTGCAACACAACTCAACAACTATCATTTTAGACTTGGTTTTAGTTTTCTCACATTTCACTTGAGAGGAAGAAAGAAGGGATCCTTTCCCCTTCAATTAGGAGGAATTGGTATGAATGGGAGGCCCATCCATCACACTATGATGTTTGGATTTGGTTCACACCCCATTATCAAATTAGATTGGTTAATTAGTTAGGTATATCATTAAATAATTGTTAGCCTTTTGACTTGTCAAATGTGGACACACATGTAATCATATCAAAATGTTATGAAGCCTTCATCTAATATAAGCTAGTATTTTTTTCTTCTTATATGTATTTTGTTTATTCTAAGTTCAATTATTGAATCTCATATGTATGTGGATCAATAATTTATTACATAAATTTTGTCGATACCTTTGATAATTACCATTTAACTATTTTATTTTATTTTTATTGTTTTTTATGTGGTTCATTGCACCATAGCTTCGTGGAAAGAATTTCAAGGGGCCCACCCAAAGGGACCTCACCCTGTAAGCACTAGTTTTGGGAACTTGTCCCCGGAAGGGATAGAGAATTCAAGTGTTGACCTCGAACTACTAACATCTTGGCCACATAATCTCCAACCAACTGAGCTACTCCACTAGACTAATTTTTAACTATTTATTTATTATAGTAGATTCAATATTTAATATATATAGTCATATTAAAATTATTATGATAATTAAATACATAAAACCAGTACACAATAACACTTCACTTTTATGCCAAACAATCCTAAAGAAACATTAAAAAAAGAATGAAAAACTAAAACAACAATAAAAACAAATTATATAACAATAGTTAGCAATAAATCGATATTTTCAAAAAAGAAAAGAACCTATGAAACACTTAATACATCTGAAAATATCACAAGCCAAAATATATAGATAATTTAAAATCACATGTTTTAATTTTTTTTTTATCTTAATATAAAAAAAAACATTAATATTATTGTATACATAGACTCTAAACCAAAATCTATTTTAACCTACAAACTAAATATTAAAATTAAAAACAAATTACAAATTAAGAAAAAAATAAAACAAAGTAATTATTCAATTCCCTACTTACTAAATATTTAAAAAAGAAACATCATAAAACAACATAACAAAAACTAAAAATAATAAATATAATATAAAACACATGTTAATATTTAAAAAAGAAACATCAACATGTTAATATTAAAACAGAAACATCATAAAATAAAATAACAAAAACTAAAAATACTAAAAATAATTTAAAAAATGTTAAACAATACAACAAACACTAGTAAAAAGAAACATCATATAAACAAAGTAGTAACACTAGATTAAAAATTAGAAACAATTCCAATAATAAATATAATTTAAAAAACATGTTAATATTTAAAAAAGAAACATCATAAAATAAAATAACAAAAACTAAAAATAAATTAGAAACATTATATTAAAAATTAAAAACAATTCTAATAATATATACCATTATTTTAATATATACTATTATTTCCCCCTTAAATGCATTCACTACATTCTCTCCTTGGTACGGCTTTGTGATGCTTAGTTGCTTAACCCTCCCCATGGTGTTGATTTAATAGCTTTTATTTCTATTTCAATAGCTCTGAACATTGCAATTTGATGGCAGATTTTATATCATATTAAAGGGTTTTTATTATTTTATTATTTTATTATTTCATTAATGCAACTCAGGCTAAATACTACAACTTTCTCATCCATGAAGCCGAATGTAATTAGATTTTTTTTCTAAATTCGTTTGCTCTGAATAGTATTTCATTGGTTTTCTTAGAATTTATGCAGAAGATCAAAGGTAGCTTAAGGAAACATTGTAATTTCAAATTTTTTCTTAGTTTCTTCTAACCAGTTTCATTGATTTTCAGAACATGAACGAAGGTGATCCAATAAATTGAATACAGTTGGAGAGAGATGGATTGGCCAGGAAGAGAGCCAAAGAGGAATAATTCAATCATTAGGGGAGGAGGGAAGTAATCCAATCTATGGTATGTTTATGATAATTTTTTTATTTGAGTTTTTGAGTTTTTATATTCCAAATTTCTAATGCCAATAATGAATATTCAATTGCAGAGGTTCCCAGTAGATTTCATGCAGACGAAAAACATATTCAATAAAGTTCACTGGAGGCTCAAAGTTTTAACCAGCCCTAACTCTTTCTTCATAAATTTTTGAAAAAAAAAGAAATTAATAGCATTCAAATAAAAATCATAGCACTAAAACAAATGAATGAGAATGAATAATAGCAAGTTTTTTTTTATAAACAAACCTCAATTAGTTAAATGATACTGAAGCAGTAAGAACCTTGATCCTTTGGTAGGTGTAAATGAAGGAAGCATAAGTCTGCGAATATCTAAGATTCTTTGAAAGGAATATATATATATATATATATATATATATATATATATATTAGTTTTAGTTTTTAAATTTGTTTAGTGGTTAATTTTTTTTATCTATTTTTTTAAATAAAATAAATTATTATTTAAAATTTAGATAAAAATATATTTCATTCATTTTAAAAAAATTATAGTTTTTTATTACTTTTAAAAATAATATCATTTTGCTCGGGGGCAGAGCAAGTGGTAAAGTGGAATTGTTTGTAAATGGAAGGTCTCGTGTTCAAATCCCCCCCAAATTTACCCGTGGGCCATGGTTCGGGCACTGTGGTTGTACCTAGAGTTATAGTGGTAGCGGGATTGGATCCTTGAACCCCGTGTCACGCGAGTACCAACCCATCCCTAGTTGCAGATTCCCCTAGTTAAATATATATATATTATCATTTTATTTGTATAATTTATATAGTTTTATAGTTTTTATTATTTTTTAAAATGTTATTATTTTATTTAAATAGTTTTTTATTACATTTTAAAAATATTATATAAGGTAATGTAATATTCAATTTACAACATTAATTTATGTCATTTCTTTTTATAAATTATATTTTCTTCTAAATTTATTTAATGATAATATTTTAATTTTATCTATATTAGTCATAATAATTTTAATTAACAATTATAAGATGTTATTATTATTATTTTTGTTTGTTTTAATTGGAAATGGTTCATAATTGTTTTCAAAATAATTACTGAGTAAGCATAAAATTAATTCAAATATAAATAATATAGTTATGTAAAAGTTGTATTCACTATTTTTCATAATTTACAAAGAAATTAAAAGATTGCATAAAACATGAAAAATAAATTCTTAATTCTCATAATTTATAAAGAAGTTAAAAAATAAAAACTAGTTTTTCATCTCACAGGAGTGTTAAAAATAAATTATTTTTTTCAGCATTGTCTATATTTCTGTAAAAGAATAACATAATTTAAAAAAACAAAAATTAATTACATTAATATTCTACTTATATTTAATATGATAAATAAAAAGATCTAATAAATATTATAAATCATTGATTTCATAAATATTTTATGTATATTAAGAGTAAATGAATGGGAATAATGGTTTTAATTTATTATACATAATATAGTGAATTATTGAACTTTGATTATGGATAAAAAAATGATTAAAAAGACTAGTTTTATGTACACTTTCATTGTGATAATAATAATATTATGTTAAAATTAAGGATATTTTAAAAAAACTAAAAAATGTTTTAATAACTACAATAAGATTTGTTTGTTAAGAAATAAATTTCTTAATTTTTATTAATAGTAAAATTTTTACAATAATTTTTTTATATATACATTTATGAATGAGAATTGGTATTAGCATTAAACTTTAAATAGCATCCATGATAAACTCCCTATTAAAACACAAAGTTGTCTTAACCATTTGTTACTTTATGGTGGTACCAAAACACGATGCAAAAAAGGAATAAAAAATTGGTGTAAATTTGGAAGCAAAAATTGGCACATATTTGGAAGTGCAAATGTAGAAGCGAAAATTTGCACATATTTGGAAGTAAAACGTGTTGCAAAATGGGATGCTAACGTGGTAGCACAAATGGATGCAATATTGAACGTTAATTTGGATGCAAATATGGTGCTAACGGGATGTCATTTAGGAAGCAAAAGTGGACGCTCTCTAGGAAACAAAAGTGGACGTTCTCTAGGAAGCAAAATAGGATGTTATTTAGGAAGCAAACCTCGACATTGTTTAGGAAGCAAAGTTGGGTGTTATTTTGGAAGCAAAAAAATAGACGCTATTTTGGACGTCATAAATGATGCTATCTAGGACGCAAAAAAAGACGTTTTTTGAGATGCTTTAAGTTTTTTCCATGACGCGTCCCATTTAGCGTCTAGTTTGGCCACTTAATGTAAACAAAAATTACACTAAAAAGGGACGCTAATTCCAGGATTTGTTGGAGTGAATCAAAACATTTCAGGTGGATGGTTTTTCTACAACAACTTCATTTGGTTATTATGTATAAAAAAGGTATTCAGAACAAAGTTGCTGATATGTTATCTATACCTCCAACAAATGCTTCTATTATCATTCAACAAAATCCTATAGTACATGCAATTTATGTTGAACAATATACTAAGGATGAAGACTTTAAATATGCATATGAATCACTAAGGCATGGCTATTAGAATGAAGAAATGAACTATCACATCAATGGCAGGTTGTTGTATCATCTTGGTAAAATTTGTATTCCACAAAGTGAAAAAGTGCACATGATAAGAGAAGCTCACACTTCTCTCATTTCAGTACATTTTGGAGTAGGAAAAACTATAGCATAATTACAAAATTTTTGTTATTGGTCTCGAATGAATGATACAATGTCAAAATATGTAAAAGGTTGTGTCATGTGTGCAATAAGGAAATTGGAAGTAAGAGAAAGTTAGGTTTGTACACTCCACTTCCAAATCCTTCTCATCCATGGGAAAGTGTTTCAATGGATTTTGTAGGAGGCTTACCAATGTCTAGAAAAGGACATGATTATTTATATGTTGTTGTGGATCGATTCAGAAAAATGTGCATACTCATGCCTTGTAAGAAGCATAACACAGCTGAGATGAATGCTCATTTGTTCTTTCAAAATGTATGGGTCCATTTTGGACTTCCTACTTCTATTATTTATGACCGAGATTCATGCTTTCTTGGGAATTTTTGCTCATCTTTATGGGAACTTATGGACACAAAGCTAAACAAAAGAACAACATTTCATCCACAAACCGATGGACAAACTGAAGTGGTCAACTTGATCATTGTACATCTTCTTAGAGGGTATTGTGCTAAGCATCCTAAGCTTTGGGATGTTCAACATGCCTATAACAAAGTTATACACTCTTCAACTCAGAAGTCTCTATTTGAGACATGTTTTGGGTACTTACCAAGTCTCCCTTAGACTTTGTTTTTGGGAAAGATTCAGTGGAATATGGACAAAAGTTTATCTAGTAGATCCAGTTAATTCATCAAGAATGGTAGTAACAATAGGAATCAAGTCAGGCCAAGTACAAAGAACGACATGAAAAGCATCATATAGATCATCATTTTCAGATTGGTGATTGAGTATGGCTTCATATCAGCAAATATTGAATCCAAGGTAAAGGTAGAAAGCTAAATCCTATAAGGTATGCAAATTTTACAATTTTGGATAAAGTCAGTAATAATGATTTTTTGGTTAGAATTGCCTCCTTATATGCAAATGTATTCCCTTGTTAATGTGGAAAACTTGAAACTGTATGAGCCTCCTATGATTGTAGATCAATATGTACAAGTTCAAGCACCTTTTGTGGACAAGTTTGCTCCCGAATATCTCAATGAACTTCTGGAAGATGTAATACTTGATAAGAAGGTCATATCTTCACAAAAAGGAGACATGGAATTTCTTCATGTAGGGATGAAAGGAATGGATCCAAGCAAAGCAATATGTGTAGAGACCATAAGAGTGAGGGACTTGTACCCTCACATATTTTTCTTAACAATTCCATGCTTTTGGTGTCCTAAATGCTTCCTAGTGGGAAGGTGTGATTTAGGAGGATATTCAAATATTTATCAATATATAAGTATTCAAAAAGTAAAATAAATATTACAGACACGTAGATATTGTCAAAAACTTTTCGTCAACGCTCGTTTTGCACAAAATGACATCCAGTTGCAAAAATTATCAGGGATTGAAGTTTCGGCAAAAATGTTCAAAAATGGCAAAATATGGGCAATTGGGAAAAATGGTCATTGTAAAGTTTTATAAATATTTTGTGGAGTATATGGGGATTGAACCCATGAACTCCATGGTTTTCCCAAAATCTTCACAGAGTTCCCCTAGCCAAGGCTCCCGTTGGTATTCCTTGTAATCTATACAGCACAAGTTTTATGCTAAAATCCAGTATAGAGCAACAATGCTCTAAAAGTTACAATACACTAGTATGGCGTTATACAAGCCCTCACAGTGTCCTTCATATTTTCAGGAATTATACACAGAGTCAGTCATCGACTGTTATCAAAATAAAACCCTATTAAAATTCAAGTTCAAAACAAAAGTAACACAGTCCATCGACTTAACTGTCGAAGGGATTTCCTTCTTAGAATGTATAAAATATAGTCTTCCAGATACCAAAGGAACATTATCACTCTCACAGATGCAGAGATGAAACCTCAACACTTTTAACAAAGGCATAACAAGTCTCAAGGTTCAACTACAGAGCCACGAAGGGGGCCATGACAAGTCGTAACCAACTAACAATCCTTTTGACGCAACATCCAACTGAGAAACTGTAGCCGGTGAGCATGGCCTTGCAAACCTTCTGCACATTACAATTTTCAGTGGTCAAAACATTGTAGCATGCCAAGAATTAATTTATTTTTTAAGAGTTTTTGTTCATCACAAGGTTTTAAGAGAAGGTTTTTACCTAGTAACTACAAGTTCTTTCTCCTACAACAAAACCAACACCACCATCGAAGTCGAATGATGGCATAGAACAGGAGGAAGAGAAATGAGTATCAATAAACACAACTCCTCTAGTTAACACCTTCAAAATTGTAATGCAGAGCAAACAAAGAAACCGATGGAGCTCCACAAAGCAAAACATAATAGAACGAGGCTTCACGGACAAGTTCCATACTTTTCGAATAAACATCAAAACCTTATGGTTTTGTTTAAGTCTTTTGACCGCCAACTGGAGGATTAAAGGTACCCACAGGACTGCGCAGGGGAGCATTCATTATGAAGCTCATACTCTATAGCAACTATGACCTAAAAGTGTAGAGTCAGACTACCTTGTAATTTGAGAGCCTCATGCATGGTTATATAGTGCTATGTAATATTAACTTGGTTTTGATTCTTAGCATAGTATATAGTATGGAGGGTACTTTAGTTTAGAGTTTTTCTTAGGTTGTACTCAACCCTTGGTGATCTACCTTGCTTGCATAGAATATTAATGCCTTGGGGTTTAGGAACTTGTTTTTAGCAAAACTTAAAATGACAACTCTTTCACATGCACAAAACAAAGCAAGGGATTCATGTGTTAGACTTAAAGGCTAAGTAAGACGTTGACCTTTCCCTTTAGCAGCTCATAGGAGAACAAAAGAAAATTCGAACTAACAAATGGAGAATAGTTTTATAATTTACAACCATCAAGGATTAAAAAGCAGCTTTTGTCGCAAAATAGTATAAACTAGAAAATATGATTTGAAATTTTTAAAAAGTCATAATTTGAAGCATGCTAATGGTAACACAAAACATAGGCACATAAGTCTTGCGGAATATTTTGTCTTTACGACATAAGAATTGAAGTATAACATCTCTCAGAATTGTTTCCTAGGAACTTTTTAAGTTACATGCAGTAAATAATTTTACACTACTACATTTTGACCAAAAATCCGACGGCCGTCATGTCGGATTTTCGACACTTCCTTGTCGCATGTACGACACTTTGATTTTTTGTTAAGCGTCGGAAACTTGTCGTCGGGTTTCCGACACCTGAGTAACCGTCGCTTAAGCGACACCTAAGCAACCGTCGGTTAAATTTAAAGCGTCAGTTAAGCGACGGATATCTAGCACAAACGTCGGAAAAGCGACATGTCAAAGCGTCGCATAAGCGATGGATCTCCAGCAAAACCGTCGGAAAAGCGACACGTGAAAGCGTCGCATAAGCGACGGATCTCCAGCAAAAGCGTCGGAAAAGCGACACGTGAAAGCGTCGCATAAGCGACACCTATCTAGCAAAACCGTCGGAAAAGCGACATGTGAAAGCGTCGCATAAGCGACGGATCTCCAGCAAAACCGTCGGAAAAGCGACATGTGAAAGCGTTGCATAAGCGACGCTTGTTGAAATTTTTTTTTAAAAAAATATTGTGAAAATAATGTGAATCTCAATTATTAAAAGAAAGATTCTAAATTCGGTGTAATTATGTCCCTTTCTTCTCAACGAGTTGCAAGATATTCTATATATCTCATTTAATGGGGTATTTTTTATTGTTTTTGAAACTTAAAGTGGGGCAAACAGGGAGCTTCGAGGGTCTAGAGATCAAAGTTCTGGAAAATGCCCAGTTCCCAAAACAGTTTGCAGACTGCAATGAATTTCACCATTTTTGGAAGTGTGTGTCCTATGGACTAATATCTTGGGGATCTGACGATTGTCAGAATATATGCCTATTAGCCATGTCTCGATAAAGAGATTTCTTTTTGTCTTAGCTTGGTTGGGTTTCCATGAATTTGCAGGGGATGAAACCTATCATCGCTACCTTTCTAGACTTGGGCCTGCACTTGCTTACTCGTTTGCTGGTGAGCCAGTTTATCTGTCAAAAATACCTGCTATGTAAAAGAGCAGGGACATGCCACCATGTGGCTCTTGTTGTATTACCTCTGAAATACAATCCAAGATTCTACAGAAAACCAATATCTATTGTTTTCCATAAATTCTCTCTAACAAAATAATCAACAAAAAGAAAACGCAAAACAGTAGTGACCATGAACTACTTTAAGAGTAGTGTTCCTGATTGCTGGAGAAGATTCGGTCAAGTCCAATGAA
>LPNX010688865.1:3743-16535 GCA_001517045.1 Pseudotsuga menziesii | reverse complement strand
CTACATTAATTGAATGCCGTATTTGTCAGGAAGAGGACAGTAAAGAAAATATGGAAAATCCCTGTGCCTATTCTGGCACTTTGAAGGTATGAGGTTTAGGGTCTAGGAGATAGATTAAAGTAGTTTGCATATGTTGTCTCTGGTGAATTGAAAGATTTATCGTTACTGAGTGTTTATTATTGAATTCTCACAGTATGCTCATAGGAGATGCCTAGAGCGTTGGTCCCAGAAAAAGGAGATTCCATCTGTGAATTGTGCTATCAGGTTTATAGTTTTTAATTGTTGTTCTTACTATTAAGATTTACCTTTAAGTCTCAAATTATAAGGTCACTTGTGTGTTGGCTTGGTTCTGGTTAAGCCTTTCACAGTATTAATACCCTTAGGCCTCAAATTATAAGGCCACTTGTGTGTTGGGCATATGTAATGGCTTGAGGGACCACGCATGGCCTATGATCCCCAAACGTGAATGCCATGGATTAAGACCTTATATTTTGTCTATGGACCATGAAATGAGCATTGATAATCATCTATGGCATGATATATCTCAAAATGGAAAGCTTATCTCACTCATAGGATAAATATCCCTATATAAAGCATTTGTGGTTATTTTGGGAACAACACATGCCCCATGAGACCATAGGAAAATGTATTGTTTTAAACCATGTATTTAAACCTTGAATAATGGAATAGATTCAAATAACCATCCATCATGTTTTATATATTGACATAATGGTCGTATCCCACTTTTAGGCCAACAATTCCCTATGTATTAAATTTTGAGTATATTATACAAGTTTATTACGTTTAGCCGTGCACCCACTCAATTTATTGTGGTTGACTAAATCGCGTGCGCGTTTTTGCTCTACAAATCGCGTGCGCGTTTTTGCTCTTCAAATCACGTGCGCGTTTTAGAACTACAAATTGCGTGCGCGTTTTGTAGTTCTATAATGCGTACGCGATTTTTCTTCCTATCCTACATGTTCCATGACATGTCAGGCTGGGGTTGAACCATACCAAGTGCTATGTCAAGCTCGGGTTGATGTATTTTTTGGTAGCATGATGTTGTTTTTGAAAACTAGGATTGCATCTTAAAGGTCCATCATCTTCTTGCCCTGACCCCTTGATATGTATTTGTTTCAGGTACCTCCCTGCTGCCTTGGTAATTGAGTTCTCCAAGATTAAAGATTATAATGTATTTCAGCCATCGCTTCCCTCTGACCTCACACATTAGGGGGCATCTGTTATCATGTAAAATGGAACTTATCCATCCGAGTAATGTGTCGGTACACAAAAGGACAAAATGGATAGACATGGCCAAAACACTATAGATGAGCATGACCTTTGATGCATCATCTTCCTACCAGCCTGACCTGTTTTTTGTATGGCCATTGAGGTGAATACACGATTATTACCATTGCAAACCGTGTATCATATGCGATTATTGACGATAAAACTCGCGTATATATGATCAAGGTTGAAATCCATGGGTTTCCTTTATGAAAGTGTGTATCATACGTGACCTACTAGTATTAATAGTCGTGTATGCCTTAATCCAAAATTAAAAAATTTAAACAAGTTTAGTCGAGGACAGTTGGGGTGACGATGTACCGGTCAATTCTCGAAGGAACTCTATGCTGATACGAGGTTGATGCATATGGAAATCGATGTGATAGCGAAAGAGATGGGTGTCTCATTCGTGCCACAAATGGGGGTCGTTGGTTCGATGGTGGAGGTTTCTTAGGTGGAGCAAGTTGGCTAATAGGTTGAGGTCTTGAGCCACATATTTAGTGCTCTAAGGGATACCGTCCAGTTTCCTTAATGTTTGGCATAATGCTCAGAGTATTGTGTGTCCTCTTGTTTTTCCTAGAATATCAGGGATATTGTGTGTTATTTAGAGTCTCGGTATGTTGTCGGTCATGTAGTAATGGGAGACATGGCCATGTTTCTACTTCGAGGGAAGGGTTGGTTAAAATGTGTCTGTTGGTGAAGGTCTCTTGGACACTTAGGGAGATTATGGTGTTTTGGTTTGAATTCGAGTGGAAGATGCAAGATGGAAATTAAAATTATATATATATATATATAGTCTCATTTATTTAGAAAAAAAATTTATGATATCCAATTTCATTGGTTTTAACATATTATTTAAAGTTTTTTTAATATTATTATTTTTAAATTGATAAATAATTTTAATTTATAAAATTAAATTAAGAATAAAAAATAAAGTTAATTAAACATCTTTGATATATGTTTATTTAAAGTTTGTTTTAGTATTATTATTTTTAAATTGATAAATATTTTTACTTTTTGAAAATAAATTAGAAATCAGAAAAATAGAGTGAATCAAATACATTTGATAAATGTTATTTATAATAAAAAGATATAGTAAAGATGATCCTTCATAGTATTTAGTAATAATAATATTGACTTATTAAATTTTAATTAAATATATTTGTTAAATATTTTATAATAATAAACATATTAAAACTTTATTACTCCCGTCCCAGACCTGCCGTGGTAAAAGACATTCGTTTATAAAATATTTTAAGAGTGATTTTCATTTTTAATTTTCATAATGTAAAAATAAAACGACAAATTTATTTTGCAGGGTGGAAATGGACCAAAGCCCTCATTCTACATCTCACTTTTGAAAAAAATGCGTGCATCAATTATCATTTTTCCAATTTTAACAAATTCGTACGAGATCTGAAAAAGATCATGACATGACTGGATCCTAAATAGACCTAAAGACATGGAAATTGGAATCAACCACCCCGTTGCTCATTTTGGATGAAATACAGACAAAGATAAGAGAGAAGGTCCCCGATGTCATTTTTACCCAGTCGATTTGTGGGAGACCCCCGATCTACATCACACGTTATACAAAGAAAAATGGCTTTTCATGGGCTTCTCGGACATTTCAGGATATTCCCTCGCCCGTTTTTATTTCATGTCCCAACTCGGTCTTACTTTGAATGTGCATCCTTCAGATTCAGTCAATACTGTTTCCCCCGATCTTCCTCTCGCTAACACACACGCGCACATTACGCGGGGACAATACTGAGATATATAGAGACTCGGTAGAGTCGCCTCCATGTCTTTAATTCAGTCCCACATCGTGCACTTCACTACAATTCATGACCTCGGTTCACTGATTTCCAAGATCTCAGTGCAAAGTCGGCTGCTTTTTATAAAAAACAATACAACATGGAGAAACCCACCCCGCAGGAACATGACCACATTGACCAGGCCCAGGCCCATGCCTTACCAGATGAAGCTCCCGGAAAAACGTCCCACCAATTTAAGGGTATCCGACTGCGAAAATGGGGAAGCTGGGTAGCCGAAATTCGAATGCCTAGATCTCGAGCGAAGATATGGCTGGGCTCATACAAAACCACCGGACAGGCCGCCCGTGCTTATGACGCCGCATTGTATTGCTTGAGAGGGCCCGCCGCCAAATTCAATTTCCCAGATTCTGTGCCCAACATTCCGCCAGCATCTTCTCTTTCCCGTAAGCAAATTCAGGATGCCGCCGCCAAATATGCCTTAGGCGAACTGCATTCGATTTCGCCATCTACATACAATAATAGTATGGAAGACCCCGCATTTCTGTCGCCGTTGCAGTCCTCTTCAGTTTCGGAAATGGAGTTGTGGAGCGATCAGGAGGCGTTGTGGAAATCTTTGTTTGAGGAAATAGACGGCGCTGGGTGCCTCAATTTCGATAAATTCCCGTCGATTGACGACGAGACGGTGGCGTCGGACTCGGACCTCTTTTCGACTTCGGAGGAGAGCTACATCTATGTCGATCCGACAGAGCTGTGGAACTTCGGAAAAGATTGAGTTTCTGGTTACGAAGAAGACAAAACTTTCCTTTTCGACAGCGTCGGATCAGTTTCGAACTTACGATCTCTTTGTGGGCCACTCCACACGTCAAGCATGTTGGGTTGGGGATTATTGGATGTTTTATAATTTTTAATATATTTTAATTTAAGCAAATTTGATTACAGTTATGATTTATCGTCAAATTTTTTATGTTCAAAGTTTTAGAATTTTTATTTTTATAATAATTATGGTATGAGCAAAAAATAAACTTGTGCATTTATATATTTTTATCTTAGTTAATAATTAAATAATATTGATGTCAAAATTTTAGTTCAAATAATGGAAAAGAGTTCTAAATATTTGTTAAAAGTCCTTTCCACAGGGAGAAATGAAGTGACGTATGTGTAAGTTAAGAGTCATTGAAGCAGGCTCACAGGTCAATTTTGAACAGTTAAAAGTGATGTGTCATAAGGAGTAAAAGTTATCTACCCTGCTGGGGCCAATGATGGTATTTGACTGGAAAAATGCCCAAATGCCCGTAATGGGCATTTTGGCAATCAAATACGGTTTAAAATTTTTGTTAACCATCATTTATAAAGGGTAATAAAATTTTTAAAATGTAATTTTGAAGGGAAATAAACATTATAAACCATCAGTATATTATTGCTATTTTTCTATATTATTAGTCGCATTAATATATTTATCTTATAGAAGGTTGCAAGTTCCAAACCATACATTCATTAAAAATTAGAATTATCTTTTTATTTGCAAGTTGCATTGATTTTTCCAAAAAACATAAGAACTCATTTAACTTAATGATTTTTTTATTATTTTGTTTTTCTTTTCTTTTTTTTATTGCAATGAGCATATACACTCTACTATATTTTTGGAATTATATTTGCTGATTTGTTTAGATTTAGAGATTTTAGTGAAATTTATGATTTTGAAGAATTATTATAAAGTAAGTTTTATTTTTTAATAATTTTAAATAATATCAATAATGTAAGTGTAGCATTTGTATTAAGTGATTTATCACATAATTTTGACAAATTTTTAATAATTTTAAAAATAACATCAATAATGTATGTGTAGCCTTTGTATTTAGTGATTTAATTCGGCAAGATTCAAATAGTATTGATTAATTCTCTAAGTCCCATTGAAATTGAAATAAATATCTCTTATATTTCTCTTATGGTTCAGTTTCAGTGATAGATTCTAAATTTTAATGAAGGAAAGTATTAAATAAGGGTATTGAGAGAAAAAAAGGGGAGTTCTCCATATATCAAACCTTATTTTATTATGTATTTTTCTATATACATATTATTTGGTGTGATTGTGGAAGAACAAAATTATGAAAAGAAAAGTATACATAGCTATATTTTATCTTTATAAATCAAATCTTATTTTATTATGTATTTTTTTTATAAATAAAAAACTATTTATATCATTTTCCCTCATGGTTGAAGGGAGAAATTTTACATCATTTGGTGTCATCGTTGAAGGGTAAAATTTTTACCGGTAAAATGAAAACCAAATTCCAACACTTACTGGGGCCACCTAACTCCGTTGGGTGAATAGCTTACTTGGTTACCCTCCTTAAGACTAAGACTTATCAGTATTTGCACTTTCATAAGAAATAATTTCTCTGCATATTAAATTGATGATACAGTGACTGCAAAATATTCCATGGCTCTCCCATTAAGTTGATCAAGCTAGACCCGTGTAAACACTATTATATACCAGTAAAAGTTGATTCAATTACAAAGTAAAAACAAGCATCTAAGACCAGGGAAAAAAGATACGCTCAATATCAACACTAGCAGAGAGCTCATAAACCATAGTAACTTCCCTTATGCTACCCACGTTGCCCTCTCCGTCGAGAGAGCACCTATGAAAAGTTGTTGGTGTACACATTTATGGTATTTGCATTGGTTAGGGTCTTAATTCAAAGCATTGAGAGTATGTATGAAACAACTGTGCATTACCCTATCCATATCGTGGATTAAATTTACCAACGGATCACTTAATACTGTGTACAAGAAAGTAGTGAATATACGCAATAACAACGGTTTCAGTAATTCGAATTTCGTCATATTTAATTAAAATCAAACAATGAGCATTCATGGAAAACCATGAAATAAAGAGTCTTACATAAACACACAACTAGAGACTCATTGCACAGTGGGACGAGATAGCGGGCAGGCGAATATCTATCTATATATATATATTATTTGGTGTGATTGTCGAAGAACAAAATTAAGAAAAGAAAAGCATACATAGCTATATTTTATCTTTATAAATCAAATCTTATTTTATTATGTATTTTTTTTTATAAACAAAAAACTATTTATATCATTTTCCCTCATGGTTGAAGGGAGAAATTTTACATCATTTGGTGTCATGTTTGAAGGGTAAAATTTTAAACAAAACGTTTCACGAAGGGTAATATTAAAACCCAAAACATCAAAAATAAAATTCTTACGGGTAAAATGAAAAACAAATTCCAACATTGACTGGGGCCACCTAACTCCGTTGGGTGAATAGCTTACTCGGTTACCCTCCTTAAGACTAAGACTTATCGGTATTTTCACTTTCATATGAAATAATTTCTCTGCATATTAAATTGATGATACAATGACTGCATAATGTTCCATGGCTCTCCCATTAAGTTGATCAAGCTAGACCCGTGTAAACACTATTAAATACCAGTAAAAGTTGATTAAGTTACAAAGTAAAAACAAGCATCTAAGACTAGGAAAAAAAAGATATACTCAGTATCAATACTGGCAGAGAGCTCACAAACCAGAGTGACTTCCCTTATGCTACCCACGTTGCCCTCTCTGTCCAAAGAGCAGCTATGAAAAGTTGTTGGTGTACACATTTATGGTATTTGCATTGGTTAGGGTCTTAATTCAAAGCATTGACAGTATGTATGAAACAACTGTGCATTGCCCTATCCATATCGTGGATTAAATTTACCGACAGATCACTTAATATTGTGTACAGGAAAGTAGTGGATATACGCAGCAACAACGGTTTCAGTAATTCGAATTTTTTCATATTTAATTAAAATCAAACAATGAGCATTCATGGAAAACCATGAAATAAAGAGTCTTACATAAGACTCATTGCATAGTGGGACGAGATAGTGGGCAAGCGAATGTCAGTAAGTGTTCATATTACTTAAGGTAACTGAGTAAACTATTTACTTCACGACGTCATATGAGCCCCGGTGCAAATCGTCAAGTAAATATCTTACTTCTGTCATAAGTCGTTGCACAAGGAGAAAGGAACTGACGTATGTGTTAGTTAAAGTCATTGAAACAGACTTCTAGGTTTTTCAAATGACATTTAAATTTCAAAGAGTTAAAAGTGATGTTTTTAGGTCATTCGAATGTCGGAGAAGAAATAGATGTCGGTAAGTGTTGGTCTTACTGAAGGTAACTATGTAAACTATTTACTTCACGAGTTCAGATGAGCCCCAGTCCAAATAGTCAGGTAAATATCTTACTTCTGTCATAATTCGTTGCACACGGAGAAAGGAACTGACTTATGTGTAAGTTAAAATCTTTGAAACAGACTTCTAGGTTACTCAAATGACCCTTAAATTTCAGAGAGTTAAAAGTGATGTTTTTAGGTCATTCAAATGACCTTCCGATTAGTTTAAGTGACGTTTCTGTTAGCTAACAAATTGAATCAATAGTTTATGACCTTGATATAAAGTCAATTATTTTTCTATTAACTAAGATCCACAATCTTTGTATTATTTTAGAATTATGTTGCTTTATTTAATTTAGATTTTAAGTTAAGATACATGATTTGAAAATTTAATTGCAAAATAAATATTAACTTTTTTTAATTAAACCTGTATGTATAACAACTAGTTAGTTTATAAAATATCAAAGTAAATAAGTCAAATACTATGTAAAGATAAAGATGCATAGAATAATATAAAATAAAATTAGCCACGTCAAATCAAAATATTTTATAGAAAGTGACAATAATTTTGTTTTTGTATTCTAATATATTAAAGTCAACCTTGTAAAATCAAAATATTTTATAGAAAGTGACAATAATTTTGTTTTTGTATTCTAATATATTAAAGTCAACCTTGTAAAATAACATTATTGTAAAGATAAAGACGCATAGAATAATATAAAATTAAATTAGCCACATCAAATCAAAATATTTTATAGAAAGTGACAATAATTTTGTCTTTGTATTTTAATATATTAAAGTCAACTATGTTGTGAAATAACATTATTAGAAAATTACATATTAAGTGTTTTTTATTTTAATATATTAAAGTCAACGATGTTGTGAAATAACATTATTAGAAAAGTACATATTAAATGTTTTTTATTTTATTATTGTGTTTTAAAAATTAATGGTGTAGTTTAAATAGTCTGTCTTTTCAAACTCTTTTGAGCATATTTAAGATATAAGATAAAAATCTTTAAAAAAAATCTTAGAATCATACATATGAATTAAAAATCTTATAATCATATATACGAGCTATAGAAATTTCATAATTTGGGTGTTATGGAGATATTAGAGGGTGTTGAATCTATCTAAGGATCCAAAAACAAAATTTAAACACTTCCAAATTTAGATTTTACCCCCCAAAAATATCCATTTCCTCTATCTTATTGCTTTAACATTCACTCTTGTGACACAACTAGAACAGAAAAATAAATATTTTTATTTATTTTAGAAAACATTATGTAAAATTGTTGTAAAGTTTTTATGACCAAGTTGGTAAATGATGACTATATAATTAAAGAATTATTTATTTTAATAATTAAATAGAAGAGACACCTATCCAAAGGAGACTGTTGAATGAATGTTCACTGACCCACTAGTAGGAATGAGCAGTTGTAGAAGGCTGGTTGACAAATGGCAGCACTAGCATTTCACTTTGTAGTTGTTGCAGGAAGCATAATCCCTAGAATTGTGGTCATGTTCCCTGAGATGGGGGAACTAAGACAGTGGCTCATTTAATTCCAAAACTAACCCAAAGACCTAGGCAATCTTATAAATACCATCATTTGAGCAAGAGGTGTAACATCCCTAAATTTTGTGAATAAAAAAATATTTACTGCATGTAATATTAGATTTTCCTAGAAATTATTTAGATAGATGTTATTAAACATACTTCTTTTGTCATGCATTACTGATGTCAGTTACCTAAGTTACTGTTAGCTTGCTTTAATTGGTGATCTATCGATATAACACTACCTTGTGATGTAAGAAAACTATCTCTGTTTAAACTTGTGGTCGTATGACAGTTTGTCGTTGTTTTCTTCTTGATTTTACTCTTGAGCCGCACAAGGGATAACTCATGGTCTTAGTTAGTCATTATGACTAATGCGTGAATTTTCATTTTACTTATATACATGTAGTGAGGTACCTTGACACAATAGTTTAAGGATAACTGCATGCTAAAACATAAACGAAGCATCGACAGGGAATCACTAAGGTTTGGATAAAGATCAATTTCTAGAACCCTTGGTTTTAATATTCCAATTACATAGTATTTTATCATTACAAGAATTTTATCCTATGTATACTAGCACTTATCATTGCAGGCTTGTGTTACAATACAAACAAAACATTATAAAATAAACTATAACTTTATATTATTTCCCACCATGGTAGATTACACCAAAGAATTTGGGTTTGGGGTTCGAGGTGAAGGTCTGACAGTTAGTTTAATTTCGATTTTGACTTCATACCAAGCAAGGACATCACAAGAAAATTGCTTTAAAGGCAGGCCATGTGATAATGCTATGGCCTTGAGCTGTCATCAATCCATAAAAAATAAAATCCTAAGCGTTTTAGGGCTGATGCACAATCATGGACTCCTTTAAGGACACTTTAGATGCCACATAATACTAGAATAAACGAAAAACTCTGATTTTAGGTGACAATTAGGGGTACTTCCCTAACTTATTTGAAGATGAAGTAAAAAAAGAAAAGATAGGTAATTGAATCAGCTTTCATAATATATAGGGTTTATGTAGAGAAAGTGTGTGCAAATGATTATAAAATTAGTTTCCGTGAAAGTGGGTTTTCAAATTTTCAGCACATCTTAACATATATGTTTGTGCGGGTGCAGCAATATATGAGGTAAATGATGTCCATTTGAGATAAAATCTTGCAGACATATAAAGGACATATGGGCCTAGCGCAACACTATTTATTCGGAATTTTTCATGAATTATATTTTATTATTAATTATTGAAGTCAGAAAAGAGTGAAATTAAAACCTTATGTGCGGGTGCAACACTTTAGGGGTAAAAATTAATGAAATCCTTGATTTCTTAATATAAGATCACAGAGCTTGTTCTCGTCTAGTGCACCATATAGTTTTTATGGGAAATGGTGATGAAAATCGAAAGTTATATAAGAAACAATCGATGTATGTATTCTCGAAAACTAACGTGTGTCATTTAGAAAAATAATTATAAATAAATAAAACATAGTTTTGTCAGAAAAAAATTATATATTCAGAATCGTCATTTCGTACTCTACAATATCGTACATTTTCATAAAAAAATATTGTGTATGTCATATCAAAATAGGGGATCTAATCTGGGCATATTGATAGAGTTCTAAAAGACTTGAGCAATAGCCCTGGTTGATTTGTCCTAGCCATTAGGTTCGGTATTCTGAAGCTGCTTCCAAACCCAATGCCAAACCTTAATCCCGCCAAATATTTAAATTTTCAAATAACGCATATGCGATATAGCCTATCCATATCGCATGTGCGATATAACGCATATGCGATATGAATAATCTATATCGCATATGCGTTATGGATTATTCATATCGCATATGCGTTATATCGCATATGCGATACATAGAATTACATTCAGAGCTAATTTATGTGGTATGGCTTCTAGATTTACATTCAGAGCTAATTTATGATAAATTTTACAGTAATTTATTTTTGTCCTAACGCATCATTGTTCACCACCCTCATCCTCATCCTTATCATCATCACCACCCTCATCCTCATCATCATCATCATCACCCTCATCCTCATCATCATCACCACCCTCATCATCATCATCATCACCATCACCCTCATCCTCATCATCATCACCACCCTCATCATCATCATCATCACCATCACCCTCATCCTCATCATCATCACCACCCTCATCCTCATCATCATCATCATCATCACCCTCATCCTCATCATCATCATCATCACCCTCATCCTCATCTTCATCATCATCATCATATAGTCATCATCCTCCTCCTCCTCATCATCATTGTTCATCATCATCGTCATCACCATTACCCTCATCAGCTTCATCATCATCATCATTACCCTCATCCTCATCTTCATCATCATCATCATCACCCTCATCCTCATCAGCATAGTCATGGTCGTCATCATCATCGTCATCATCATCAGATGTCATCGTGCCCTCATCCTCATCCTCCTCCTCCTCCTCATCATCCTCATCCTCCTCCTCATCATCATCCTCATCCTCCTCCTCCTCATCATCCTCATCCTCCTCCTCATCATCATTAGCATCACCCTCATCCTCATCAACTTCATCATGGTCATCATCGGCATCATCCTCGTCCTCATCCTCATCATCATCATCGTCAACCTCATCATCATCATCACCCTCATCCTCATCATGATCATCATTATCATCATCATCCTAATCATGATCATCATGGTCATCATCCTCATCCTCATCATCACACTCATCCTCATCACCATCATCATCATACTCATCATCACCCTCATCATACTCATCATCCTCCTCATCATCACCATCATCCTCATCATCATCTTCATCGTCACCCTCATCCTCATCCTCATCGTCACCCTCATCAGCATTGTTCATCACCCTCATCCTTACCATCATCATCATCTTCATCGACAGCCTCATCCTCATCATCATCATCATATTCATCATCCTCCTCATCATCACCATCAACCTCATCATCATCTTCACCATCACCCTCATCCTCCTCATCATCATCAACCTCATCATCATCATCATCAACCTCGATCCTCATCATCATCGTTCATCACCCTCATCCTCATCATCATCATCATGATCATCATCATGATCATCATCATGATCATCATTTTCATCATCATCATGGTCATCATCATCACCATTGTCATCCTCAACCTCATCAGCATCCTCATCCTCATCATCATCATAATCCTCATCCTCATCCTCATCACGTTCATCACCCTCATCCTCCTCCTCCTCATCATCATCATCACCATCATCATCATTGTCATCATCATCATGGTCATCATCTTAATCGACACCCTCATCCTCAACATCATCAGCATCCTCATCATCCTCATCATCATAATCCTCATCCTCATCATCATCACGTTCATCACCATCATCATCATCATCATCATCATCATCATCATCATCACTCTCATCCTCATCCTCATTCTCATCATCATCTTCATCGACACCCTCATCCTCATCATCATCATCATGGTCATCATCATCATCATCATCATCATCATGGTCATCATCATCACCATGGTCAGATCATCTTCATCGACAGCCTCATCCTCAACATCATCAACATCCTCATCATCATGATCATCATAATCATCATCCTCATCATCATCATGTTCATCACCCTCATCATCATCATCATCATCATCATTATCATCATCAGATGCATCATTGTCATCATCATCATGGTCATCATCTTCATCAACACCCTCATCATCAACATCATCATCATTTTCATCATCATCATGGTCATCATGGTCATCATCATCATCATGGTCATCGTCATCATGGTCATCATCATGGTCATCATCATCCTCATCACCCTCATAATCCTCATCCTCATCACCCTCACAAGCATCATCGCTCATCACCCTCATCCTCATCATCATCATCATGGTCATCATCATCTTCATCGACACCCTCATCCTCAACATGATCATCATTGTCATCATCG
>LPNX010688841.1:155170-178816 GCA_001517045.1 Pseudotsuga menziesii | reverse complement strand
GTTTTGGAACTCATCCAAAGACTCTAAATCATCAATACATGCAATAAAGAAGAAAGAGTACTTTCATTTCTTGATTGCGTGTATATTTGTCATTTTCTTACTCTTAATGGAGTGTAAGCCCCTTGTTTTCCTGATTGCAGTACAATTAGGTGGCATTGACCCGTCAATGTCGCCCATTGAAATATTCCAGAAAAACCTTCTCACATTACCCATCCTTTCATTGAATTCATGGCTCAAATTTTGTTTGCACAAAATAACAACATCGTTTGAATATGTAAGGCGAGAAGCAGAGTGATTCATTTGATATCTACTAGGTGCACGTTTCATGCAGGCCCCAGCACCATCAAGTTCTGATTTTCCAGGTCTTGTTTCAAAAAATATCCATGTGTGGCGAACATCCATGTTTCTATGAAGGCAAGACAACCATAATAATTATCATGTCAATTTAAACTAACCAACACAACCATCTCACCACACCCAATTTTTTTGAAAGTGACCCTTCATCTTGATAATCCTTTATAAAGCATACCAAAACAATGTTGGGAAAAACATGTATCATGTATACAATCATCACTGATGTAGAAATGATACTCCTTAATCACTTTATGATTATTTTCATTGCTATCAAAACCATCGACATCAAGCTCTGCATGTCTATACATAATATGCACAAGTATAGATACCTAATTTGAATGATAATACTATCTCTGTATCTAATTTTGCGGAAAAGTGTAATTTTTCAGCAAAATTGACAATGGATAATATTTGTTTGTTTTGTAAATACATCTCATGATTGCTTGAATTGTAATTCCTTCCATAGTGCTGAGTGAGAGTGCTTGATATATTTATATGTTTGATCCTTGAACAAGTTCATAAATTATGTCAAAGAAATATCACTTTCAAATAAATTAAGCTTTCTTGATGTTGTCATTTAATCTGTAACATGAGTATAATCAACATAATCATATCTCTTCCATTTCACAATGTGATTTGAAAATTGAGGATCGTTTGCATCAATGGGGTAGCTAGCATTAAAAGGGGCCAAATATGAACATTCTTCACGTTTTTCTACCTTCGATGCATTGTTTCTTATAGAATAATTGATCATTCTCTCATGCACATAATATTTTAGATACAAATTCACGAACCCTCGAAGGAGGGGTTTTAGTTGGCCAACACTGCATGCCAAAATTTAGAAATGTCTCATAACATAGTTTGAATTCTACATGGTATCGTCAACAACATGCGTCACAAACAACGATGGGCCTGACATGCCATGGTTTAATCTTCACAAATGTGCTAATGGAAATATTCACATCAACATTACTCTCCATAAAAGTTTTGAACATTTCCACTCGAGTGATCTCTGTTATGTGTTTGGCATGAGTTTTATAGTTTCCTTTCGATATACATGTTGCAAAACATCCTTTTCATATGGTAAGACACGAGAGTTTAAATTCCAAAACTCGTTCATCCTTTCCCTCACATTATCTGGAAGTCTATCTTGATAAGGCTTCCTATAGATAACAACCCAACATGAAACTTCATCATCCTCATCTAATTGAACCCTAAATTTTTTATGCTTCCACCATATTTTTCTTGATATTTTTAACGTTCTTGGAATCATAGACAACAAACGACTGGTTACAATATTTTTTTCCACAACCCCTATTAGAATTAATTTACGAGCAACCATGAAATTATGAGATCATTTTCTTACAAGTGATGCAAGGACCGAGGTCATATTTTTTGATACAATCTCATTTTATTTAGCCTCTTTGACACTTTGAATTCCCAACAATGTAGTTTCATCTCTTAGAAATTTTCGCTTTAAAAATCTATGTAACAATTGATCTTGTTATATGACAAAAATACCTTCAAAATATTCTTTGACTATATTTTTTGCTCTATAACGAATTGTATGATCAACCATTAGAGGTCCCATTTCTTCAATTTTACTTGAATCCATATTCACTAATTTTTTTTCGTCATTGACGATGTTGTTGCAGCTTCTAATTAATCTCTATAAATTGGTAAGTGTGGTAGAATGATGTATGTTGGATGTTGACCCTACATAAAAATAAATATAAATTTATAAGATTGTGAAGTTCAAATCTAATATATATATACTTGTACTGTAAAGTAAATTATAAACATATGAAAAATTATTTACTCACCAATCATGGTCTCAATATCGACGCTACCCATAGTTTTCTCCACATTTGTGATTTCCTTGTCACCTCCATGTTCTTCATTTCTTTGATCAACGTGTTCCTCGACAATTTTCATTCCTTCATCACCGCCACATGCCTTCACATTTTGCATTTTTTCGTCACCGCCATGTGCCTCCATGTTTCTTTCCATTACTCTTTTTTATATTAACTTTCTCATGCTTTCACGCTTTCTCTCTTTCATTTCCTCTCCATAAGTTCTGGTGCAATCATATTTTATTGCACGATTCCTTCGATTTCCCATGTTGAAAGAATTAAAAACCCAAAATCCAATTCATGAAAAGGTATGAGAATTGAGAGTTATATGTTGAAAAAAAAGAACAGTATTGACCCAACAAGAGTAATATTCTAAGCACTCTTGTACGAAATATTTACCAATTTGTTGACTGTGGTTGTCATTGATGTCAAAAGAATTCAGTAATGACAAATGAATAACCAAGGACATGATGATAGGAAAAACTCAGTGAAAGACAAAGGAAGTGTGAAATGGAAAGTATGATGATGTGGCATGTGTGATGAGTTTGGAAAGACACATGATGGTGTCCTAGTGGTATAATTAAGTCAATGTTGCAATCTGATGTCATTTTGTAAAATAATGGCAATTTTGTGAAACTTTGGAAATTGACTAAGTATGGAAAAATTAGTGAAAATTGCTCCAAGAGAATTCCCACCATAATTCATGGTTTGACTAGAATTCCCACACCATGATACTAGGCTATAGATTGTTGAAGTGGTTATCTAGTAATGCTATTATTTTTCCTTAATCACTTCTGCATAAAATATTACAAGTCTTCCAAAATAGGGTTTTGCACTAGAGAAAGTAAAATTACCTAAGTAGTCTCAGGAAAATGTCCACCATAAATCATAGATTAAAGTAAACGCCCAAAGAATATGGTTAGGATGTAGTTTGTTGATTTTTATACCTAACCATGATCTCATTTATCATTAAGCATGTATGAATAAAATGTTATGGATCTTCCAAAATAGGGTTTCACGATAAACTTTGGAGAAAGTCCTGAAAATGACTAAGTATTGGAAAACTGGCTTAGGTGGCCTTTTGAAAATGCTCGTCATACCTAATGAGTGAGAGATAAAAATAATATGAAACTACCACGATCTATATTGTCAAGAAGGATATCTCTCCATATTCGTATTTTTCTCAGAAGGTGTTTGATGACATAATTAATAGCCTGCCAAAACAGGGGTTCAAGTTGTTTTTACACCAAAGTAGCAAATATTCCTAGGTGGCCTCAGGGAAATGTCTACCATAGCTTGTGGGTTGAAGAAAATTCCCACACCATATGGTCATATTGTATATGGGTGTTTTTTCTACCTTACCATGTCTTCACACTGACTTGAAAGTTCCCGAGGAAGAAGTTATGGATCTACCAAAATAGGGTTTCAGGATAAACTTTGGAGAAAGTCCTGAAAATGACCAAGTGTTGGAAAACTAGCTTAGGTGGCCTTGTGAAAATTCCTTCCATACCTAATGGGTGAATGATAAAATTTATCTAAAACTACCATGCTATATA
Source organism: Pseudotsuga menziesii (assembly GCA_001517045.1). Lineage (NCBI taxonomy): Eukaryota > Viridiplantae > Streptophyta > Pinopsida > Pinales > Pinaceae > Pseudotsuga > Pseudotsuga menziesii. The sequence continues at coordinate 175,053 of LPNX010688841.1, read as the reverse complement.
TTTTCGAGAATAATATCTCTCCATAGTGTTAGTTTTCACAGAAGGTGTTTCATCTCAAAATTAACATCCTGCCAAAATAGGGGTTCAAGTTGTTTTTACACCAAAGTAGAAAATATGCCTAAGTGGCCTCAGTAAAATGCCCTCGATATCTTGTGGGTAGAATAAAATTTCATAACCATATGGTCATATTTTATATGGGTGTTTTTATACCTGACCATGTATTCACATTGACTTGAAAGTGCTTGAGGAAGAAGTTATGGATCTTCCAAAACTGGGTTTTAGGCAGTTTTGCACCAAGTTTAGTAAAATGCTCACCTGGGGAAAATGAAGATGAGCCTGAAGGTGAAACAATTTGTGTTATGCTTAGTGAGATTCCCTACATCCTATCGTAAAAAAATTTCATGGTTTTGGTGAAATAAAAAATCCACCTTAGAGTTTGGACAAATTATCTAAGTATAGAATTAATGGTAAAACTGACTAAGTGACCTCAACAAAATGCCCACCATATCTTTTGGTAGATATATTAAATCATTCTAAGAGTATGTTTCTCTAGTATTTTTGTTGTTTCATCCAACCATGGTATCATATGGTCCAAAGAGTCTATGAGGAGAAAGATACGGATCTGGCAAAAGTGCTTCCTAACTAGATTTGCACTACTTTAGTAGAATGCTCGTCGAGGAGAGATAAAGAGGTTTCAAGGGGATAAATTGTCTTGTATAGAATCCTCTAGTTGGTCCCTATCCATTGGATATCTCAAATTCCAAATTTAATGAAAAAATAAGAGCAACTTGGTGACCTAGGGTTTGAAGAAATTTGTTTAAGTGTCAAATAATCAGTTTGGAAGACCACTTTCAAATGCCTTCCAGATGTTGGGTGTGTGTCAATTAGGTCATAAATTGAAATTATATTGTCCTTAATTGAAGCATATATCCATTCATTCTTGTATTTTTCTTTATGGTGATCACTTGAGGGAAAAATCAATCTGCCAAAATGAAGAAAAAGTGTTTGACATGTTAAAGACAATTTTGTCCAAGTGTGGAATTAAAACAGTTTGGAAGCCAATTTTCAAATGCCCGTCAGATGATGGGTGTGTATAAAAAAATTCAAAAGCTGACATGGATATTATCCTTGTTGATATGGCTATCCATCCATACTTTGAGTTTGCAATATGATGGTCTTATATGCAAAACATGAATCTGCCAAAAAGTAAGAAAAATACAATTTTGAATATTAAAGAACACAAAAATGGTTAAGTGTTGAAAAAGGGGCAAGGCTTAAGAATTCCCGCAAGGGGGCTTAGTTAAATCCCACATGTGCTATGTGATTCTCGCAATGGCTAAGGGGATTCCTGCAGGAGGTAAGGGTAATCCCAAAGAGGGCTAAGGATGTCCGTAGGGGATAGGATTAAGACAATAGGGGATTAATATGCCTACAAAGGGGATAAAGGAATCCCACAAGGGCTTAGAGATGTCAGGAAGGTGCTAAATATGCCTGCAAAAGGTAACCCTGCATGAGGAAACCCGCATGGAGCCCAAAAAGGAGGAAAGAATATCCCAGGCATAAGAGAAAGCTTGCAGGCTTGAAAGGTAGCCATGGGAGAGGAAGCCCACAGTCCCAAAGATGATACAAGCCTATAGGCTTGAATGATGAGAAATATGCTTAGTTAATTAATTTATTTAATTTTGCAATAAACAAAATTACTGATTAAAGAATAATGTATCATAGATTTGAAGAGGCATGAATGTGAAAGGTCATCATCCTATTTTGAAAAGATGCAATGTTTTAAAATGTAGAATATATAAACATAACCCTAAAGAAGAAGTGGTGTCTTTGATGTTTAGATTGAAGGTTTAGTAAGGAACATAAATTGAATTGTATGCTAGGTTATAAAATGCATACATAAAGCAACATTGAAGACCAGATGAAGAGACAAGACTAAGTGCAAATTCAAGATGAAGAAGTGCATAATAGAAGAAATGGTATAATGGAGAAGAACTAAAGCTATATGTAGTCCATATATATTCAACATCATGAGAATTCAGAGATCAACAAAGTGAAGAAATTGGTAGTACAGTGAGGAATATCTGGAAGACTAATAAGAATCAAACTAGGGTGGTAGGGTGGTGCTAGAGTAGGCTACATGCCTACAAGGGGTTTGTAGCCTCCTTCTAGTAGTAGCAGGAAAATAGGGCGTGGTAGCATCTCTATCTGTAGTATCATGTAGGAACCAAGGTATAGTAGCATCCTTGTCTGTAGTAGTAGGAAGAAACTAGGGTGTAGTAACATCCGTGTCTATAGTAGCATGCCTAAAATTATTGTAAATATAATATTGTAGTATAGAGTAATTGGTGTTTTTTCTAATTGGGATTCCATGATAAAAATATGTGTTTTGTGTATCTTGTTGATTCCATTCTTCGATTAATTTTAAATAAGTGGTTTAAAATAGTAAAAATTTAACAATACATATTCACCTTCCCCCTCTCAGTATTGACCAATATCCCAACACAAATGTCTCTTATATAAAAAAATATATACTTATACCCTTATAAAGAAAAATGTCGTTATGCCCATATAAAGAAAATACCTTATAAGTGTGGAAATTGAACCCAAGTGATAGAACAATTACACTCACAAAATTGCTAATCAAACATGCAAAATTACCAACAAAGGAGACTGAAATTGGAGCATAACACTAATCTGTATTGAATAAGTGTACAATAGCCAACCTTGTGAGGTCATAGGCTACTGCAATATATAATTACATGAGATATTTGAATGCATAAGTATGCCATTCGAAATAGTCAAAAAGTAGGCTTACTAAATCTAGTCAAATCCCCCATAGGTGCATAAAGCAGTTTCCAAATCCACTTAGAGGCTCATGAATTGGAAAATTCAAGTAGGAAAGATAATAAGGGATGGAAAGACAACTCATACATTCTTTTATTAGGAGAAAAGGATGGAGGATGATGTGGGCAAAAACCAAGTGAACTACACCTAGTCTTGCTTTCCCTTTTGCCTTATTTCTAAATAAAATAGGCAGCTTTGCAGAAAAAGTAGATATGCACTTTGAAGGATCTGGAATAAAATAGACATGCTAAATTTGGTTTCCAGGAGGTTTCCCAAGTGCTCCATGACTCATTTTTATCAAGTTTGACTTCTATGACATGTAGAAGACAACTTGCATAGAGTGGAATATAGGAAACTAGGCAAATAAGACAAAAATGAATTAATTAATGTCTAAGGTAGGAAACTATGGGTTGATTATTCTAACACCCCCCCTTAAGCCTAAATTTATGAGTAAATATCAGAAAAATATAGGGCCTAGAAACAAGGCTTAGTCACCCTTTACATACTGCATGTCCATTTAACCAAGGAAAGAGGCAAAAACCCAGTGGGAAAATCCTCCCTTAAACATGGACAGTAAAAAAAAATTTGAAATTCTTGTCATCAATCATGCTTCACAGCATGATCAACAATCCCCAGCAGTGATTAGAGATTGTTGAATGTCTTCTCACAAAAAAATTTGGTGAAGATGTCTGCTACTTTTCCTAAAGATGCACAGAAGAGTAGGTGAATGGTGCCATCATGCACAAGCTGTCTGATGTAGTGCATATGGATCTCAATGTGTTTGTTTCTCTGTCTCTGAACCGGATCATTGCAGATTCGAATGATGCTCTGATTATCACAATATATAATAGTTGAAAACTCTGATTCAAAGCCACACTCACCAAGTATTCCCTGCAACCATAAACATTGAGTTGCTGCATTTACAACTCCTCTGTACTCTGCTTTTGTAGATGAGAGTTCTATGGCACTCTGCTTCTTGCTTGACTAGCTGATTGGTCCTTCTGCAAGCATGAACACATATCTTGATGTTGACTTTTGATTTATGTTTTCACCTACCCAATCGTTGTCAGTAAACCCAATGAAATCAAGATCAGATTTAGCTTTGTAGAAGATCCCATGAGTTCTTGTTCCTTGAACAAAGTTAAGGATCCTTTTGGCTACTCTCCAATGTATCTCATGAGGCTTATCCATGTATATTGAAGCCAAACTAACTGCATAATATAGATCATGTTGAGTGTGTGTAAGGTAAAGAAAACACCCAATCAACTGCCTATACAGTGTATTATTTACCATAGGAGAAAAACCTGCTTCTTCAAGATTAACTCCTGAAAGGAAGGGAGTCTTGCTTGGCTTGCAATATTTCATGTTGAAATTGTTCAGCAAATCTAAGTCATACTTGGATTGATGTACTTTTATTCCATGTTGGGATTGAGCAATTTTGAGACCCAAGAATTGGCTCAATAATCTCAAATCAGTCATAGAAAATGCATGGTTCGTTGCATCCTTCAAGGAGGAAATCTCTTTCTTTGAACTTCTTGTAATCAGAAGGTCATCCACATACAAGACAATAATCATGAAAGAACCATGAATCAGCTTCAAATAAACATTAGGATCATACTTGCATCGAACAAAACTCAATGACAACAGAAATCCATCAATCTTGGCATACCAAGCCCTGGGGGCTTGCTTGAGCCCATACAATGATTTCTTTAACTTGCACAAAAAATATTTATTAGAAACAAACCCTTGAGGTTGCTGCATGTAAATATCTTCAGTGAGATGTCCATTTAGGAAATCACACTTCACATCCATGTGATGTACCTCCCACTACTTCGAAGCTGCAATGGCTAAAGCTAGCCTTATGGAGTCCATCTTTGCCACTGGTGCAAAGGTTTCATTGTAGTCAATACCATGTACTTGTGAGTATCCCTTGGCTACCAATATTTCCTTATATTTCAAAGGTGAACCATCAGCATCAAACTTAGTCTTGAAAACCCACTTACATTGAACTAGCTTCCTCCCCGGGGGAAGATCAACCAGTTCCCAAGTGTTGTTCTTCTGGAGCGAGCTGAATTCTTCTTTCGTGGCTGTTTTCCATCTCAGATCGTGTGTTGCATCTTCATATGTCTGTGGTTTTCATTCAACCATTAGATATCACTTCTTTGCAAACAAAGGGTCTTCCATACACAGGGCACTCTCAAACTGAGATCTAGTCCTCCTAGGGTCACAAGGATTTCTAGCTAGTTACCCAGCTACATGAATGGTCTTTGCTGCCAATTTTGGTCTTGTAGGACTGTTAGGATCTGCAATTAAATCATCATTATCAGACATATCAGAATCAACAAACTCATTTGTCTCTCCACTTACTTTCAATGGATCTGGTGGTGAAGAAGACTCTCCAACTTCAATTGCTACTAAAGGCTCTTCTTGGAACTGAACAATACTTTCAATGAAGGCTTTGTTTGTGCTCAAGTTGATCAGCTTGTACCCTTTTGAATCTTCAGAATACCCAACAAATAGGCACTCTTGGATTTGGGGTTGCAAATCCTTTCTCTTTTCAATTGGAATTCTAGCCCAAGCCTTTGAGCCAAAAATCCTGAGATGGGTCACATCTTGCTTGTGCCCACTCCAAGCTTTGAAAGGAGTCATACAATCAAGCTGTTTATGAGGCACCCTATTCTAGATGTAGGATGCACAGTTTATAGCCTCGACCCAAAACTTTGGTGGCAAAGTCTTAGCCTCCATCATACAGGTTGCCATCTCCTTCAGTGACCTGTTCTTTCTCTCAGGAATACCATTTTGTTGTGGTGTGTAAGGAATCAAATGCTGCATCTGAATACCTACATATTTAGAATACTGAATGAACTCAGACTTTCCATACTCACCAGCATTGTCAGATCTGAGGATCTTGAGTCTCCTCCCAGACTAGTTTTGAACCAAGGCCTTAAAGACTTTGAAGAGGTCAAAAAATTCAGACTTATGCTTTAGGAAGTAAACCCAACAATACCTAGAAAATTCATCTATGAAGGTCAATGCATATTTGGAATGACTCATGGACATATGAGGAAATGGACCATCAACATCACTGTGGATCAACTCAAGAGGTGCAGAGGTTCTCTCATGACTAGCTCTCTCAAATTTGTGCTCTGAGTGTTTTCCTAGGATAGAACCTTGACAAACTCCCTTGGAAAACTCAATCTTTGGTAACCCTATGAACATATATTTTTCACTCAGATCAGAAAGATACTTATAGTTAAGATGGCCAAATCTTTCATGCCAAAGCTTTCTTTCCTCATTAGCATGAATCATAAGAGCAGAGGGGTTTGAGTAGGGTAGAAAATGGGAAAACATGTATACCTTCGAAGTGTGATCAACAACACCTTTTGCAATGACTTTACCATTCGAGATATCTGTGATCTCAACATCATCAAGGGAGAAGATGAACTTCTTTGGAGACCTTGTGTGAGTCATCTGATACACTGACAAGAGGTTAGAGGAAAGACCTGGAACATTCAACACATTATTGAACTTACCATGGTCAAGATCAATCCTTCCTTTCCCCAAACTGTCAGTGAGAGAGTCATCTCCCAACACTATTGGTGGACCTTTCGACATGACAAGAGAGGAGAATGCCTCCTTGGTTGAAACCATATGTCTAGAAGCTCCAGAGTCTATGATGAAGTTAGGTGACCTTGATGTGCTAGCAACCAAAGCATGTACTCTCTCTCTGTCCTCTGAATTTGATCCTCCTTCCCTCTTCTTTGAGCACTTAGGAAGGGAAATGTTATTATTCTCTACGAGTTGGGTCAACATGTCAATTTGCTTCTTCATACAGGAGCTCTCAGGATGATAGCCCTTACTACAGTATGCGCACTTGCTCATTTCTCCTTTGTTCTTCTTCTTCTGGAAGTTCTTCTTGGAGCCTAGGGGCTCCTCTTGAGACTTGTTCTTGTCTCTCTTTTGCTCAGGTGGATTCTTATCTTTCTTCTTGCCTTTTGAATCCACCCTCAAATCTCCAGCAACCAAAGCTGGGTATTTGGAAGGTTTGATGGTGCCCATCATCACCAATTTATCTTGTTCCTGTGTGAGGGATTCCATGAACGTTGCAAGCTTAAGCATCTTCTAGGCTCGAGATGTCAACTTGGTGGCATGGAAGGTTGAAACAAACACTGAATAGTCAGGGCCAAGCTTTGAGAGTATGACAAAAACTAGTTTCTCTTCCTTCTTTTCAATTCCACACTATTTTAGCTGCAAAACAAGGGCTTTAAAGTTGGAAAAATAGAGTTGCAAGGATTTGAATCTGCTAGGACTCAAAGAGATCAATTCATTCTCGATTTGATGTCCTCTCATCTCATCTGTCTTACCAAAAAGATCTACAATCTTTTCCCACACTTCACTAGGTAATGTCAATCCATCAAAATGGAAGTGGAGGTCTCTTGAAATGCTCAGACACAAAAGACCATAGGCCTCATCCCTCCTGTTGTGACATTTTATTTTCTCTGCAGCTGGATTGAGATCTGCCTCAGTTGCCATAGTCACCCTATAGAGACCTTTCACTCTCGACAGTGTCTCCATCTCAACTTTCCATTCAAATAAATTAAATGGAGTCAAGATGATCTTTTGAGATTGATCCATAGCTGAAAAACTGTGCCCTTTAGTCAGCAGAATATGCTCCCAGTTAAGATGTAAAACCTGCAATAGAAATATGGAAGGAGAGAAATCAATATACAAAGGATCTGATACCATGTGGAAATTGAACCCAAGTGATAGAACAATTACACTCACAAAATTGCTAATCAAACATGCAAAATTACCAACAAAGGAGACTGAAATTGGAGCATAACACCAATCTGTATTGAATAAGTGTACAATAGACAACCTTGTGAATTCATAGGTTGCTGCAATATATAATTACATGAGAGATTCTAATGCATAAGGATGCCATTCGAAATAGTAAAAAAGTAGGCTTACTAAATCTAGTCAAATCCCCCATAGGTGCATAAAGCAGTTTCCAAATCCACTTAGAGGCTCACGAATTGGAAAATTCAAGTAGGAAAGCTAATAAGGGATGGAAAGACAACTCATACATGCTTTTATTAGGAGAAAAGGATGGAGGATGATGTGGGCAAAAAACAAGTCAACTACACCTAGTCTTGCTTTCCCTTTTGCCTTATTTCTAAATAAAACAGGCAGCTTTGCAGAAAAAGTAGATATGCGCTTTGGAGGATTTGGAATAAAGCAGACATGCTAAATATGGTTTCCAGGAGGTTTCCCAAGTGTTCCATGACTTATTTTTAGCAAGTTTGACTTCTATGACATGTAGAAGACAACTTGCATAGAGTGGAATATAAGAAACTAGGCAAATAAGACAAAAATGAATTAATTAATATCTAAGGTAGATAACTGTGGGTTGATTATTCTAAAAATAAGGAAAAATGTACTTATGCCCTTATAAAGGAAAATGTCGTTATGCCCATATAAAGAAAATACCCTATAACAAAAAATGTGCTTATGCACTTATAAATAAAAATGTCGGTATGCCCATATAAAGAAAATACCTTAGAAGGAAAAATGTACTTATGCGCTTAGAAAGAAAAATTTCGTTATGCCCATATAAAGAAAATACCTTATAAGGGAAAATGTTCTTATGCCCCTATAAAGAAAATACTTTATTAAAAAAATGTCCTTATGCCCATATAATGAAAATACCTTATAAGAAAAAATGTCCTTATGCTCTTATAAAGAAAATACTTTATAAAGAAAAATGTTTATATACCTTATAAAGAAAATACCTTGTTAATAAAAATGCCTTTGTGGCCTCATGAAATGTCCTTGTGTTTTTAAGCCCTTAAATATGTGAACTTGGATAATGCCAACTCTCGGTCGAAATATGAATTTGGATATGCGAACTCTCACATGAAAAAAACATAGAAAAATATTCTCGATTGAGAAATTATAAAAAGTTATCTCGCCTGAGAGATTATATATACAACTCTCACCCAATCAATTGTGAAATCCCGTCGGAATCATGGGCATTTAATGTGTCAGCCCCTAAAAGATTATGGGGGAATTATGTAACAAAACTCTCGGTCGAGAAATGTTTTAAACTTTCAGACAAGAGTTTAAAATAAATTTCGGACGAGAGTTTTAATTAAATCTGGGTTAATTTTAGAGTGGGAATAACTCTCACCTGATATATTTTAAACTTCTTGACTGAGACATTTTCTTGGCCAAGAGTTTCTAGTCAACAATTCGAGGACCATTTTTGCAGTATTCAGAAATGTGTCACTTTAACAAGGTGGAAACATTGCAAAACATGAGAATTACGTGTCAGAGTTTATACCAGTAGATTCATCATTCAATCTACTTTGTCACAATATAAAAAATCTTGGATTTCATTTAGGATTTCTATTTTTTACTATTTTTTTTCTAAACTTTAACATTAAAAAATTTAGTGACTAAAAAATTAGTCACAATGAAAATTCAATATCATCACAATGATGAAGCCAAAAAAATATAAAATCTCACAAGGATGTTCCTTGTAGTGTCCTCTTCAAAATGGTGGTTTTAGTTTGTTTGTTAAGAGTCACATTTGAAAGAAAATGCGAAGACAAAAACATGTGTCAATAAAGCACCATTTTTTGTACATATGTTATTTCGTTAAATAATAAAAATTAATGTATAAGTATGAAAATACTCAACATATAATCCATGCACAAGTGGAATGTGTGTAGATTATAAGTATAAATTGTGTTTCCCTAAAATGAATAACTATCTCTAAGAAAAATGTGGCTCACACATGTCACTCATTATTCATACTTAAAATTTTAAAGTATATGCCGCTGGTGGACGTAAAATTTTCCCCACTATATGTCGATAAATTGTTTGAAAACAAATATGAGTACGTAGCTAATTCAATTCTCTAAAACTTGTGTGTTTACTTCAAGGTGAAATTCCAAAGGGAGATATGGGTTTAAAGGGGTTGAAGTTGAAAAACATAAAATTTTACACTTTGTTTTGTCAAAAAAACAAGAAAAAATGTTTCCCATCTTCATGTTTTCACGGGGTGCTTCAATCAGAGTCCTTTTTGTTCACAAATCGCATATTGAAAAGTCAAACTTTTACACTCTAAATTTTGAAATTATGTATAAATATTAGAACTTTATTAAATTTTTGAAACGGTCATGATTTCTTAGTAAATCAAATGTAATATATAGATTAAGAATATTTTCTATTAGTTATTTTAAAGTTTTGGTATTTATATTGTATTTTTTTACAACGAAAAAAATGTAATATAATTTTTAAGAATAATTTTTCTTAATTATTTTATAGTTTGGGTATTTATATATTTCTTTAAAGTTTTATAAACAAGATTTATTATGTAAGAAATAAAGTGTTATGATTATTTATAGTCTTTTTTATATAAATGGTTTTGGCTTTTACAAATTCTTAAAGAGTTATTTTAATCATTTTGATTTTAATAAATGACTAAAAAAATTTATTATTATATGTTTAGTTTAGTTTTGATCATTTTGTTGCAAGTTAAAATAATTTTTAAATTATAAATTATGATCATCTTAGTGGTTAAAATATAAAAACTATCAACAAAACTCTAAACCAAAGTAAAAAGTTATATATTGTAAGATTTAAATTTATATATATATATATATATATATATATATGTAAGATTCAAGTTTATATATATATATATATTGTAAGATTCAAGTTTATATTAATTGTAAAAAAATGACAAATATATACAACATGTTCAATATGTTCATATTCTTCATGTCCAAATATCAAAAGATGACTATAAAACTAGGTTAGGTTTAGTTATGTTTCTATGTTCATATTCCCCACGGGGTTATGACCCAAAGCATGATTAGAAAGCCAAAAAGAAAATTAAGACATAACAAGTAAAGACCATCATGGGTTGGTTGGACAAGATTAGGCTTGTTACATGTGGGAAGGGTTGATTCCTCGTCAACATTATCAATGCTCATCGAGCTTCTCCATGAGCATGAAAAGTTGCCCCAATTTTCCATTAAAGTTATCGTTCATAATAACCTGGTTCACGACTAGATTTTGGATGCCCTTTTCCATTCTGTTTAAACTATTTTCCATCACATGCATGCATCATTTTATCTTACTATATGGAATTCCTAGAAGGATCTCCTATCTCATGGAATTCCTAGAAGGATCTACTATTTTCGTCGAGAGCCATACCTATCTGACGAGTCATGCTCCAAAATAGGATGAGGATTCTTGTGTACCTGATTTCTCTGCTTCACGCAGCTCCAAAGTCCTTAATGATACCGTTGAAACTGGCTCTCAAAGCCTCACGAGAATTACCATGACATCTATTCCTTTCCCTATTCTCTCATCGTTCATTGCACTCATGGGCTTGTTGGCTTATCCTTGAGTTGAATAAGGATAAGCCCTCAAGGTCCTTCACAACCCTTGGCATGTAAGACCTTTTAGGACTAGAAGTCATTTTCCTGCAAGTGGTTTTGGTTCGAACCATTGTGCCTTTTTGTAGGATATTACCCAAACCGAGCTGATATGGAAAAGGTGTATGAGGTAGTAGTGACTAGTAGCATAGCTGATTCCTTGCAGAATTAAAGAGGAATTTAGGTGCAAGGATATAGCACGCCTGTGGAGGAGCATAAACCAATACCATGCCCATTGATTCTAAGAGTTCTAACACTCGATTTCATGAGTTCTTGCCATGATGATTTAGCTCCGGGGAGGTACTTTCTCCGCGAACAAGCTACCACCTTTATCCATGATACAACCTTTCTCACGTTTCAACTGCCGATTACACTAGTATGAGCGGTGACAAGTTTTAATGCCCCAACTCTTCTTCCTAACTTGACTTCCAGCATGATTACTCATGAGGACATGAGTAGCATCATGCCACCCATCGTGGGGTTAAATGTTTTAAATATAATGGTATATAAATCTATTAATATTAATTTACTTAAATATTAATTGTATATAAAGTTTAATTCTTTGAAAACCTAGATTTATAATGGTATATAAATCTATTAATATTACTTAAATATTAATATTACTCACACTAAAAGAAAGAAAATTATTTTATGTATTTTTTTTAAATATTAATTGAGTCAATATTTTTGTTTTCTATACTTTTCCAAGATTCTACGAGGATGAGACAAATGTATTATATGATGCTTGTTCTAAATTAGAAATAACCAATTATTAAAAAATGGATAACTAGTAGTGATGTATGGATAACTCATATCTGATGAATGGATAACTAGAAGAATGCGAGATAAAAAGAATATAAAAAAAATTGATGGTTGATAAATGAATAACAAGAGAATGAGAGTGATAACATGTAGCTAGGCATGGGGTGGGTGCACAAAGTTGGTCCACTTTTTTGTGCCACAAGATTTCCAAATAATATGCTCCATTATTTTTGTTGTAACTTTTGCAGGCCTTTACCGTTTCTAAAAAAAATTATATGGTGCACTAGAATAACTAGAGCTCTCTACAATCATTTAAATGAAATAAAAATTTTGCTAAGTTATGCCATTAAACTCACACAACATCCCTTTTTAAAATTTTTTAGAATTCAAATGATCATAAAAAAAATGAAAACATCATGAATAATTTTGAAAAATGATTTCCTATATTTTTTCTTTTTATATTGTATTATATGGTCACTTAGTGAAATATAACCTAAAGAATGTGGGTGATACCATGTTGTTAGACATGGATAACTAAATAGTGTAACTAGAAAAATGTGAGAGATTACAACTACACATTTGATTCTATTGAAAGGATGCCTAAATGCTAGAAGGCATATCGAGAAGACAAAAAGACAATTGAGGAGGCCATGAAGGATAACAAAGAAACAAAATTGCCAGGCAAATTTGAAAATCAGAAAGGAACTCATAGAGGAATGGGCGAATCTAAAATCTAGTAAAGTTATTGCTTCCTCTTCTTTCATTTTTGCATTGTAAAATTATTTGATGTCTTTTGAATTCTAATTATTCCACTAATGAATATTCCAGAATTTCTTCCATTCCATTATTGTCTATGAACCATTTATTCTATTAATGAATATTCCAAACTGTCTTTCATTTCATCATCAGTGTCTCTCAACCATATTTTATGCATCCAATCTTTCGAAATGTAAATAATTCCACTAATTAATATATCTCAAAATGTCTTCTATTCCATCACTATTTCTTAACCATTTATTTAGCGAATGAGTATTAGAAATTGTTCTCCATTCCATCATTATCTCTCAACCATTTGATCCCTATAAAAAAAATCCAACCATTTACTCATATAATATATTTTTTTAAATCTTTATATTTTAAAATTCATATAACAGACTACTTTTTAAACCAAAGAGGGGAGGGCGTGCTCTGAGATGCTTTTCTTGTTGTTGAAGGACGGGTATGACTAAGCATTGCAGGTATTAAGGTGTCCATATTAATAAAAGGAATTTAGTCTCTTGATTATATCGCTGGCATTGGGTGAGCCCAGTATTTCACAAAGAATTTTTGAAACTACATTGGATAGTTCGATTCGGAATTGTATCAAAGTTAGACCTGTCTAAGTTTTGTTCGAAATTAGACCTGTTAAACCAAAAGATTTTTTCAAGTTTTACGCGGCATTGATTAGTCTCCATCAGTACTTCAAAGGATCTAACTTCGACCAAAAATTAGACATGTCTAACTTAACTTGGACCAATATTCTGCTAGGTTAATCTTCGACCAAGCATTTTTGCTTGAAAAGCTTTGATTGACTTTTGGCCTAACATCTTTTTACCTTGACAACACTTATAGTTTTGATTCGACCACATTTTTGGTTTCGAACAACTCCCACAACTATATTATATAACTATATATTAACTACGATTTGTGTCTACCATTCTGTGCATAAAAACAAAAACTTTTACACGGTGAAATATTTATGGATTTTTTTTGTCTTTCACTAAGAAGATGTGTTGTTAAATAAAACATGCATTCAACCATAAACTATGGATTATTATTGGGGCAAATAAAAACTTAGAAATTTACAAGGATGTTTCACTTTTTACAAAGCTTTGACCCTCTACACTTTCCAAAACACATAGAGCTTGGCTCTTGAATCTTCTCTTTTCTATTGTCTCTTTTTCACTTATTGATTTACACTAAAATTTTTTGCCCCATAACATTAAAGTGTAATAACTATCTACCTAAAAACTTATCTTCAGAAATTTAATTAGACTATATATGAGAGAAGTAAACTCTTCATTCTGTGAAATAAACTCACAAAAACTGACTTACTACAGAGTCTGCAATTAATCAATATTTCCAACAAGAATTTCAAGAATATATTCCTGTAAAGTCTCATTTTTCAGGTAAAGAAAGATTGGCTCCAGTTTGGTATAAAAATATGAAACGATTACACTGCACGGGTGCTAACAGATGATGATAAAGCAGCAGACACAGTACTTAATCCTGGGAACGTTACAGTAGAGCTAAAAGTGGAGCGATTGGGAACCTTAATCGAGAGATGAGATCTTAGGTCAAATGGAACGCCAATAGCTGCATTGAAACTTGCAAGGATAATAATCCCTAATATCTCATTCCTTGATTACTAGATACTACAAAGAGTATTCGTCGAGTTTCTTTAATTCAATTAAATTCGTTGATAATTAAAAAAAAATTGAAAATTCTAAAACTCAATCCACCCTGTTGAAATAAATAGACAGTGTGACGTAAACATTTGTGAATCAGTAAAGAATTGATATTTAGATAGCGTACGGAGGGACTTTCGGAATTAATACCATACCAGGCTAAGAATAGAGAGATTTGAACTGAAAATACTAGGACCCCATTAATGGCAAAAAGGTCGTGGTTGAGAGATATCATGACTTCCGTGGTAGTGGATGCAGAGAAAATCTCAGGCCCCGGTTCTGGCCATGGTCTTCAGTCCAACGAGCTGAATATTGCTTCTCAAATAGAAAGCAGTGACAGGAGATCGAAGAAACGAAAGTGCAGTGCCGCCAACATCAACGACGAACGCCCAGAACAGGGTGGGGTTGTGGTGACCCCCAGGCCTCGTGACAGGCATCCTATACATGGAATCTATATATATGAAAAGAATGCATAAATCTCCAAAGTGTTGCAGACATCTTCCCCACTTGTGATCACGAATGCATAACATTTTAGCGTGTCTGTCTGACACCATTGGGCTTATTCCTGGAGCCCTTAGGCCTGCCTAGAAGCCTTGGGTTACCAATGGCCTAGCCTCTTCCGGGCGTTCAACGTTGGCCTTGGCGGCACTGCTATTGATATCATCGCGCCACTTTCGTTTATTAGATCTGCTGCCACTGTTTTCTATTTTCTACTTGAAAGGCAATATCCATGTTTTCGGATTGAAGGCCATGGCTAGAACCGGGGCCTCAGATTTTCTTGGGACCATATGATACATCGACGACCTCTCTGCCATGGATGGGCCTTTTATATAGAGAGAGGGGGAGTAACAACTATATTAAGAAAGAAGAGATTAATATGTTTTGAATATGTGAAGAGGCATATATTTGATATATTTTGATTCTGTTTTTTTCTAAAGAATGTGTTAGTTACTTGTATGTAATTATGTTGATAGACGTTTTTATTTGAGATTTGGGGTGGATTAGGACCTATATTTTTTCATCTATGACCTATGAGGATGAGACAAGTGTACCGTGGAGATTGATTTTATGGCAGTCTTTCAAAATTCTAAATAAACAATTATAAAAAATATATATAAAAATAACCGGTAACTGATGAATAAATAAAGTGGTAGCCATGCATGGATAACTAACAGTCCATGAGAGATAACTAGAATGATATATATATATATATATGGATACTAACAAGAATGTAGTGATAACATGTAGCTAAATGGATAACTCAAAGTTGAAATCGTTTAACTAAAGAATATGAGGAATAAAAAGAATTCAAACTGTTTTCATGGTTATCTCTCAACCATTTGATCATATCGATGTGATCCAACCACAAATTATGTGGGTGTGCTAGTAATTAATGTAATATAACAACCACTTAATTTGTGGTTGTTAAGCTCATAGTTAAAGTCAAGCTCATAGTTCTATCATCACTATATTTAAGCTAATAGTTGTAGCTAATAGGTCATTTAAAAGTTATTATAAGGCTATTGTAGTTAATATAACAACTTTTAGTTATCTCAACTCTCCCTTCCAAATGGAGTTTGACTAAGCCTTATGCACATTAACTTGACTCTCAACTCTGAGATGGAGTTCTATTGTCACATGAGCTGCACATTAGTATGACTATAGAGGAACTTATTAGAAGTCCAAAAAAGTTTATTAGGAGTTCTACTATCACTTAACTGCACATTACTTAAACCCGCAGCTGTAAAATGCACTTTCACTAAACCTTGTGCATATTAGCTGGCTTCTAGTTGCTAGATGATGTTACAATGTCACATGGACTACACATTGCCATGCCATTAAGTTCAGTTATCATATGAGTGACACAAAACCCATAGAATCAATATGGACAATACACTTTTATCATGACAAAATCCTCTTCTTCATGTCTACCTCTTTCATGATATTACTTTGGGTGCCAAAATAACATGTGTCAAATACTAATTTAAATTTTTATATTAAATTTATTGGAAATGAAATTGTGTTGGTTGTGGATCCATACAAACAATGATTTAAATTTTTAAAGATTATATTCAAGACCAAATCATCTTGAAATAGATCTATAGAAATATCGATTTAAATGTTTGTATTGAGTCCTTTTGAAATAGAATTGTCTCCATTATGGAATAATTATTTGATTTTTTTCTTTTATATTGAATTTAATTGAAACAAAATATTTGGTTTTATTTTTTATTGTATGTCTATTGGTCACTCCAATGTCATTGATGAAAGGAAACCTTGAATTAGTGAACCTTATTCCAGATTTAGTTATCTAAGAGTTAATCTAATATTTATCCACTATAACCGTGATTAAAATTGAAGTTAAGCTAATAGTTGTAAAATCATTGGAGTTAAACTAATAGTTGTATCTAATAGTTATCCAATATAATAGTGATTAGAGTTGAAGTTAAAAGTTAATAGTTGTAAAATCATTAGAGTTAACCATGATTAAAGTTGAAGTTAAGTAATAGTTCTACAATCATTGGAGTTAAACGAATAGTTGTATCTAATAGTTAAGCTAATAGTTATCCAATATAACATTGATTAGAGTTGAAGTTAAGTTAATAGTTGTACAATCATTAGAGTTAAGGCTAATAATTGTATTTAATATTTAATTTTAAAAGTTTATATATATATATATATATATATATATATATATAATTAAACTTCAAGTAAAAGTCATGATTGGAGTTGAAATTAAGCTAATAGTTGTATCATTAATCAAGTTAATCTTATAGTTGTATTTAATAATTGAAGAGTTGTATCTAATAATAAAATAATTGAAGTTGAAGTTTAATTTTTCTAACTATCAAGAAGATGTTAACTAAGCAATTTTTAATTTTTTGAAATTGTTAATTATAAATTTTGAACGAAGTCCATAAAATTAATATGAAAAATACACTTGAAAAAGCATAAAATAAGTATTTTTAAGTTAAATTTCACATAATTGAGATAAATATTTTATTGATAATAATAATGGAAAAAAATGTATCACCTAACAAAATGTACGACCCAAAACTAGGCATTGGTGAGAGAAGACACCCCAAAATTTGGATATTATTATAAATTAAAAATTGTATAGAATGGTGTAAGAGTGTTGGGTTCTGGTTGGGGCCTCATAAATCCACATAACCATTCTTAAGCATGCCTACTCTTAATTCTAGGGATGTTATGATTTTGGGTTGGGCCTTAGAGATTCCAGAACCATTCTTAAGGAGACGTGCCCTTGATTATGGGGATGGAATATTAAGGTCACACTTTTTAAAAATATTATATATTTTAATCAATGTGTTGAATTCTTAATCAATTTTTAGTTTATGGAAAATTTAATTACTTATATTTTATTATTAAATAAAATAAAATTATGATACAATTTTTTAAATTAAAATTATTATTTTATAGAATTTAAATTTTAATCATTAAAATATAGAGTAATTTATTTATTTTATATTTTAGACTTTATGGTGGGTTTTGGTCTAATTCTATAATTTTTTTTGGTAATTTATCTAATTTTGAAAATGTCTAAATTGTGTTTTTGAATCTATATATAGATTCAACACCCTCGAATACCCCATGACATCCAAATTACCTAATTTCCATAGATAATATATGAAATTCTAAGAATTTTTAAAAATTTATATTCTTTTTCATTAAAATTTATATATTTTTTTCTTTATGCACGAGGATGAGATGAGACAAGTGAACTTTCTAGATTGATTCTATGGTAGTAGTTCAAAATTCGAAATAAAAAATTATAAAAAAAAGAATATAAAAAATATACCACGACTAGGTGATGAATGGATAACGGGTACCAATGCATGGATAACTCATAGTTGATGAATTGAATGGATAACATGTACCACTATGAATGGATAATGAACAGTTCATGGGAGATAACTAGAAGAATGTCCATTTGATCCATGTTGACTTGATCCAGCCACAAAGTATGTGGGTGCACTAGTCATATTATAATATAATATACTAGCACCAACCATATTACTAGAATTAATATGTTTGAAATACACCTAGAGGTATATATTTGACATATTGATAATGCTTTTTTTACTAAAGTATACATGTCAATTACTTGCATCTACTAGTTAAACTAATATATGTTCAACAACTTAATTTATGGTTGTTAAGCTCATAGTTGAAGCTTCAATGGAGTTAAGCTAATAGTTGTATCTAATAGTTAATTTAAAATTTAATATAAAGCTTAGACTATGCCTTATGGACATTAAAGTGACTCCCAAGTGCCATATGGAGTTCAAGTGTCACATAATTTGCACATTACCCAAGTGATCGTTCTGGGTGCATGGTTTCACTACAATCAAGGTCAACTTCTCATTCTAAGAGATCGAGTTCATCTAAATTTATTTTAATAGTTGTATCACTATTGGAACAATCTAATAGTTATCCAATATAACCACGATTAGAGTTGATGTTAAACTAATAGTTGTAAAATCATTGGAGTTAATCTAATATTTACCCAATATAAGTTAAACTAATAATTGTAGAATCATTGGAATTATGTTAATAGTTGTATCTACTAGTTAATTTAAAAGTCAATATATTGACAATTGCAATTCAAGTAAAAGTCATGATTGGAATTGAAGTTGCGGCTAATAGTTGTATCATCAATGTATTTAAGCTAATAATTGAATACTTGTATCGTGAATGTATTTAAGCTAATAATTGAATAGTTGTATCTAATAATGGGATAGATGAAGCTTAAGTTTGCTTTTTGAAACTATCATGAATTGTAAAGTTTATCAGATGTTAACTAAGCTATTTTTAATTTTTTTGAAATTGTTAATTATGAGTTCTACTCTTACATGACTCACATTAGCTAGACTCGTAGAAGCCAAATGCACTTGGACTAAGCCTTAAGTGATTAGAGTTGAAGTTAAGCTAATAGTTGTAAAATCATTGGAGTTAGACTAATAGTGTATCTAATAGTTAAGATAATAGTTATCCAATATAATTATAACTAGAGTTGAAGTTAAACTAATAGTTATAGAATCATTGGAGTTAAGCTAATAGTTTTATCTAATAATCGATGGAGTTAAGTTCGTAGAACTGTATCTAATAATCATTTAGTTGATGATTAATTTTAATTTTTACCACTTACAACCACATCCATAGAATCAATCTAGAGAGTACACTTGTCTCACTCTCATCCATAGATGAAAAAACATAGATGGTAGTCCACCCCAAAATTCTAACATATATACACCTTCCAACTAAATATAATATAGTCAATATTTTAAAATATATATAAACTATTTATTAAAAAATAAAAGATTTATTAAAAAATAAAAGATTTATTAAAAATTAG
>LPNX010688841.1:130917-149585 GCA_001517045.1 Pseudotsuga menziesii | reverse complement strand
TATATATATATATGTAGAGAGAGAGAGAGAGAGAGAGAGAGAGAGAGAGAATTCAAGAATCATCTATTGATTGGAAAATAATGCAAGCCTGATCCTAATGAACCTAAGAAGACTCGAACCCGCACCACATGATAAAGGGCCAACTTTTGATGGGAGGATTCAACTACTATATATGATACATTCTTCATAGATGCTTGACAACCACACAAACACTATCTATAGGGATTTTTTAATATCTCTTTTATAATTATTTATACCTAACCACGAAACAAGGAACTAAGAATCCATTGGTGCTGTCAGGGGTAGGGTCGAGTTTAGAGGTGAAACCATTGAAACACATATTTGCATATAGAAGAATCTAGATTTCTAGAAGATCAAGAAGAAAATGAAATATAGATATTGACTACACAGTGAATGAATTGTATTTGAGAGATGTGATACTCTTTTCATAAACAATCCTATTTGAATATGTGTTCTTGGATGAGCTTTAAAAATATTTCCTATCATAAAAATTTGATTATATAATATATTTTCGCTGCAAATTCACATTCTTATATTGAATTCATTATAGTCTACATGTGAAAGTTAAAGAGAAGAATGGAAAATTTATGGATCTATATGACTTTGCTTGTAGCGATTTTGACCATATTATGTTGTAAATTTATAGAAAGCTAAGGGGAGAATTTTAGATAGTTTTAGATCATGAGTCTTAAATTTAGAATTCTCTTATTAAATTCTAAATGTAATTCCCTCTAGCAAAGAACTATGTTTTTTGCATCTATTTTCCTAATATGTTTCTCTTAACATCTATAATAATTGTTTTATCTCAATTTTTTTAACTTCTAATATGCTTCCATTAACAAATATTGCACCATTAATCCTTTAACTATTTTTATCTTTAAAATTTTTGCTTCCATTGACTTAAATGTTGTTGTGCTAGTTATAAGGAAAGTCAAATGCAATAAAGGAAATCTTAAAATGAATTATTTGTAAAGGATTTTTTATTATAAAAAAAAAAAAAAAACAAAAAAAAAAACAACCAAATTTGTAAATCTTTAGATCATTCAATTTTTTTTGTATATCTTTAATTTTACATGAAAATATCTAATCCATGATGGGATCATTCCCTCCAAAAATATTCCAAGAATAAAAGAAAAATTACAAGATAGTGTCCACTATATAAGAGTGTTTAGCATTGATCTAAGTCTCATGAACTTTATGCTTGTTGCAACCCAGATATTTAAGCTTCATCGACTCCAACTTCCAAAATTTCTCTAAATAAATATAAAAAATCATTGCAATAATTTTAGTTGAGTCCCCATGCTTTTGAATAAATATTGCAAGAAACCCAAAAATTTTAGCATAACAAAGAAACATTGTAGTACAAGATTTGGAGCATCGTTTACTTCATCTTTGGGGACACCCCATTAGTGTTATAAAATTGTACTTGGGTTTCGAGGAAACCTACTACAATTAAGAAAAATTCAATGAGAGGAATCATTGAAATTAATGCAAAAAATATTTGCAATAATTAATTCAATGTAATAATTAATTATTCAAATAGGGGTTTGAATAAATTAAACCATTAATTATTACTTAAACTTTGTTGGAGTAAACAAAATAGTATAAAAGTTTAAGTTTTTGCATAATTATTAATTATACTATGTTGGATGAAATAAAATATTATAAAGGTTTTAATTTTATACTATTTATTGACTAACCTAATTATGCATAATTATTGTTTAATTTTATACTATGTACTTACTAACGTGATTATGCAAAAATGCTTAATTATTAAATATACTATGTTGGATTAAACAAAATAATATAATAATAACAAATTTACAGTGTAAATTTGCTAACCATATTTACACTTTTAAAAATAAAGTTTAAAATGGTCAATAAAATTAGAGTATATGCTTATTAGCTAAGTATACAGTAATTTAATATTATCCATAATTTCTAAGTTTAATTTTATGCATACTATGTATTTACTAATTCTATTTCTATAAGAACTATTGATGTTTTTATGAACCCTTGATCTTTGATATTCTTTGTTGCAATAGAGAATCACCCCCAACAAATAATAAAATTAATGCAATGGAAATATTCATATAAATATACGTCACCAATTTCCATTGTAAAACTACCTCACCAGTTGCACTTATGAATACTATGAATTTACTATCCATTTCATCCACCTAAAATCCTAAATATTATTTATGCATGATGTTCATCCAAAATGAATAATACAAAATAATTATATTGTTTATCCACCTCTTGGTGCAATGATGCATTCTATCTTGTTCTATTCACACTCAATGGAGAAATCTCACCATTTGCTGACTTTTTTGATTCCTTACACATTGTAATAATAATGAAAATTTAGTATATTTGTTATAATGATGATGATGATGATTCGTTGATCATTTTCTCATACCGCATCTATATACAAATTACATAACCATTATAAGAAAGGGAATTACATGGATGAAATCCAGACTTTACCATGGAAAGGCAAGTAGGGACTCTTAAAATCTCCTTGTAATGAATGTATTAGTATGGCATAGTTTTCTAGGTGTTTAACTTTAAGTTTTTTTTACTCTATTATTCTTCAGACCAATCATCGATTTGGAGGCCTATTTGGCCTCATATAGAGGTTGTTTGGGCATACTTCTATTGGGGGCATCAAACTTATTATTCTATGACCCCATTGTAAGGAATTGTTTAGGATTAAGACATTTCATAGAACATTAAACCATTTTCTCTTGCATTTTTTCAAGGTTTCATACTGAGGAAATACCTTAAACTAAACTTTGGCTCTGATTGCAAATAGTTGGAACATGTAACAAAGACACCAAGATAATAGGAAACTTCCACTTGCTGCAAAGGCATAAAGATAATAGGAATCTACAAAATTACTATGCTAGGGAAGTTCTTTCTCTAGTGGTCCATTTTCATATTAAGTTTCTCCAACATTCCTATAAAATCTTGGGACTTGGGATTCCTCTAAATATTTAGTTCAACAATGTGCTCAAACCTTGCTCTAACACCTATTCATCCGGTGAGGAGAAAAGGAGGGAATTCACAAATATGATCATTATCTTCCCATCTCACTTTATTTCTCTCAAACCCTATTCCCCCTTTAGTTATTATCTTACTGTGAAAGGTGCATCTATAGATGACTACAAACCCCAGTTCCCTTCTTTTTTTTTATGCAAAATGCATGCGACATCAGAATATCCACTTCCCTGGAAATACTTTTGTTTAATAGGGTAACAGGGAAGCAAATTTCCAAGGTTTAAATAATCTTACAAGGAACATGATTATTAAATTAAATAATTATTATAAAAAATGGAGTTATATAGTCATTTATAAGAAAAACAATAGGTAACTATTGCATGTCTTCAATTAAGGAAATTTGCACATGAAAATACATAGAGAGCTATATGTTTTATTCAGTAGCTGGTTATAATATTTATATCTTCATATGCAAATACATAGAGAGCTATAGATGTTCTTTTTCACTATGATTTCTCGTGGGATATATTAAATTTTTTACAAAACAATATCTTGTTTTCTCTATATTCTACTTAGTTGATCCATAAACTTTTGTGTATATTCCACTAGAGCAGTTCATCACAACTGATCTTACAACTTAGTTCTCATGGCATTATCTTATTTTTATTGAATACCAAATGATTGGAATTGAAACAAGATTAACTAAATAAAATAACTAAAAAATCCACACAATAACACAAGATATACCCCGAGAAAATTGACTATGGGAAAATCCAACCAAAAATGAGGATTTTTCCTTACTCTTTATGCCAAATTGAAAATACAAAGGAAATGGTACTCTCTATGGAGTGGGCTTGTGCCTTTGTGGCCAACATTACTAGTACAGGATCGCCTATATTTTTTTTTTCTGATCTAACATACAATCCTAAGTTGTTTCTCAACTATGGAACACTATAATACATCGAAAGAATATAACCCCCTTATTCTCGTGACAGCCTAATATTTAACATAACATGATAGTTGTATGGGTTAATTTTAGTGTTTTTGTATGCCCCAACTCTTGGTTAAGGCTAGGGTTTTAATCCTTCTATAAGTTTTTTGATGGTACACATGTGACTAGATCCATCTGCGTGATAAATTAAGATGGCGTGTAATGCACTCTATATCATGGTGGCCAACTAGATATGCCAACTTGTAGGAGGCATAAGTTTTAGACACATACTCTATTTAAGGTGATATTTGGATTGCTGGAAAGGTCTCGAAGTGTAGAATCATGTGAATTGACATGGCATAAGTGATGAAATTTTGAATTCAAAAAACATTGTGTATACCCTTAAATAGGCCCCAAAATGTTTCATACCCCGAATCTACAAAATCAGATCGACCCTTAAAATGAGTCCTACAAGCCAATTAACTAAATTCTTTGACCCCACAATATTCAAGTAGGTGAAAAATTATATATTGATCTATTTTGGATCACAACTCCCCATTTTTAGAGTCTTTTGGTCCCCCAAATATTTTATTGAATGACATTAGGAAATTCTTCCTCTAACTTGGCCTTGGAGTACCATTTATCCTTTCCTAGAAGTCGACCTTTCAACCCCACCAAGCATTAATGTTTTAGAAAATATGAAGATATTTGAACTTTAAAACTTTAATTGCATATATACTGAACAATGGAATCAATAGAAAATTTAATCACTCAAATCATTAATCCACACCACAAGATGTATCCTTGGAAAACCCTCAAAATAATGAGGATTAGAAGCCCAAATGATTCTTCAAAGAATAATAGATAGACTACAAATAATGACTTTTACACAATAGCAGATTTCATAATAAGAGAGAATACTGAGAAATAGAGAATAGATATCAATTGTATGAAATTTCCATATTCCCAACACATTAATAAGAAACCATATTCACTTCCATGTAAACAATAGTGAGTGGATGCATGAGAAATGTGCACTACTTGCACCAAAACTGTGAATTTCCTTCATGGATCATTAATTTGATACATTCCAAACATCATCATGCATAAAATATGTGGCATGCCTTCCATATTTGACATTAACCAATGCTTAACTGACTCCAAAGTGAACTCAACATCTAGCATAATGCATGACCACTTAGTTATGATGCTAACTTAAGTGTCATAGTGCTTTAAATCAAGTGTCGACATGCAAACACTTTTATAACTAGTGTCATCTCTTGATTAAATTAAGTGTCATCTTTTAGTTTAACTAAAATATAAATACTTTAGCTACCCAATCCTTCATTATTAACACTTATTAACTATCTTTAACTAAATCATACTGATTGATTTACTTTGGAATAATCACTATGATTTATTTAATTAATTGAAACACACATTGAGCCTTTAACTGATGCTCAATAATTTGAGTTCACTTAGTCATCTACATGGGAAATTTGAATCCTCTTTAATCTCATTATCTCTTTATTTCTTATCTATTTATACTTAATGTATGGTCCAGATGTTTTAACTGTATTTATCTATCATAAAACATTATGCTCAAAAGAATTGTCACATGCTATGATCATATTATATTACTCTCAGACTGTATAGTTATATGCAAAAGTAATTCACACTAGAGGTAGATAATATCTAAAGGAGACTTAATAGAAATTGATGTCCATGGCTAGTAATACATCACATAAAATTTATGCTTCAATATGCAAAGAATTTCACCGCTACAATTGGAGGCCCACCCCAAGGGTACCCACTATAACTGGTGGTCCACATGAGAATCACAATTTTATATACTCACAACTTCACTTCTATAATTAGAGGTCCACTTATAGGTACCTACTATAACTGGAGGTCCATATGAGAGTCATGACTTGGCATACTCACAAGTTTGACTTGATATACTCACAAGTATTTACAACATCATATCTTTGATAAATCAAAGTATCCACCTCAACACATGTGGAATAGCCTTTATAAATGAAGGATCAATCATACTTAGGAGAGTGACTCCTGATATTGTACATTTCACACATACCAAAGTTCATATTGTTCCTTGTAACAAACATACCATTAAATAATGAACAACAAGTAATATAATAATACAATAATATAACAATAATAATAACAATAGTTAAATCATTTACATTAAAAATATGTAACAATGAGAAGGTATTAGTAGGCATATATAGAGGCCCAAACATTGTAATTTCTAATTATCAATTATTATATCATTCTAATATATTAATTATCAACTATTTGTGGCTTATTTGATTCATTGTGGGTTCAGAAATTATGTTCACTTCAAGATGAAACATACAGCTTCTTTAACATCGGTAATAAATATAAAATGCCAAGAATTATTCAATATCTCACATTTTGATAATGAATAATAAGATGATACAATAATTGATAATTAACTATTACAATGCTTGGGCCTTTACATAGGCCTACTAAATACTTCTCATTAAGAGGTTACATCTTTTTAATGTAAATGATTTAAATATTATCATCATTATTTAACTATTATTATTCTTTTTGAACTATCATTAGAATTGAATTTGTTTTTGTTTCTTATTCATCAACTTCAATTTTCTTTCCGGAGAGTGAAGATGCTTCCTTTTGGATTTGTGCACTTTGAATATCCTCTAACTTTTCATCTTGCGATATTTTTTGCTCTTTTCACTTCTTGATTTGTTCCTCTAATTCTTGATTAAAACTTATCAGGTGATAGTTTTCTTCCTCTTTATCCAATAGTTTTCTTTTGGTGTCTTCGTTTCATTGTTCCGTCTTCTCAGTGGTACCTTTTAGCTTTCTTATTTTTTCAATTAATGTCTTGTTATGGTCTTTTAATCGATATATTTCTTTAGTGTTATTTGATAACATGCTTTTGATAGTTGTAATATCCAACCTATGTGTCTTTTTATTGTTATCCCCTTTCTGTTGCAGTTCAATAATATGTTGTTGAAGGTGGCAATTCTCTGCTTGTAGGCATCTTACTTTCGTCTGAATGTGCCTGATTTCATTTTCTTTCTCCTTGATAATTTTGTTTAAACGTTTTATTTCTTCTTCAAGGTCATTATTTCTTCTATAAGGTGATTCTTCGATATTTTTTGAGTTTCTGATTTTGTCTTCCAGGTTTTGACTGTGACTTTTTAGATGTGTAATTTCCTTATCCTTATCTAATAACATTTTTTGGAGCTCTTTCGTTTGATCTTTTAAACTATGATTATCGTGTTCTACTAAGTAATTGCACAATTCTTGCTTCATAATCTTTATTTGGAGATCTTTATTGGTCGCTTAATTTCTCTCTAACTCGTCCAATGTTGCTTGTAACTGTGATTTCATTTCTAAATATATAGGTTCCATCATTTGCAAGTATGTAATTAATTCACTTTTTTCTTCTTTTCTTCATCAAGGGTAGATATAAAAGCTATAATAATTCCCACTATGGCTCTCTTGTAAAGAATATTCCTTTGGTTTGACTTCCGGTGTTCTTCTTTTTCTTCGATAATAATCATCACAAGTGCAAGAATACAATATAGTATTTATATCTTATTTTAACCCTTTAAATTATTTTCTTCTTGAAATTTCTGTGTATTGTGTGTAGCTTGGGTGTTTGGGAAGAAGGAATGTTACTGTCCCCACCCAAGTTCAAATATTTGGGATTAACATTTATAAAAAGAAATACTAATGTAAATTTTTTTTTAATAATAAAAAAACCAAGTGTGGTTTCATAATGCAATGGGTTGATTTTAATTGTTTTTCTTTGTTTTGTTTTGTGTTTTTTTTTCTTTTACTTTTCCCCATTTATTATTTTTCTCCCCCCCTTTTTTGAGTAAGGTCAGAGACTTGAATTCAAGGAAACCTTGACAATTTGTTTCCACAAGCCAGAATCAGATTCGCTCTGATACAAATGAAACTTAAAGCTTCTTTAACACCGGTAATAAATCTAAAATTCCCACAAATATTCGATAGCTCAATTTAACAAACATAACATTAAATAATCAACAATAAGTAATATAATAATACAATAATACAATAATAACATTTAAATTAAAAAGACGTACCCTTTCAATGAGAAGGTATTAGTAGGCCTATATAAAGGCCCAAGCATTGTAATTTTTAATTATCAATTATTACATCATCTTATTATTCATTATCAAAATGTGGGCTATCGAATATTTGTGGGTAGTTTAGATTTATTATCAACATTAGAAAAGCTTTACGTTTCATTCCTACCTAGTAGTTATGGACTTCATCTATAACACTATGTGTAATGATAATTATTTGCGAGCCTCTTTGTTAATTCCTCTACAAAAGGTAAGACATGCTTAGGTTTTTTATTCAACATGGAAGATTCATAGAGTGTTAGAATTTCCTCATTCACTATAGAGTAAATGTGCATGTATGGGGGTAGAACGAGTTCATTGGAATTATATTCCACCTTCCCCAATACCTTGAAATGGCCATATCGTGGATTCTTGATCTTATTACGAAGACGTTAGAGTCTTTCCTTGTTTAGGTGTAATGATACTCTATCCCCCACCTTGAATGTTTTCTCAACCCTGTCTTTGTCATGTATTTCCATGTACTTTTGTCATGACTTCCTCAATGCCTCCTAAACTTGTACATGGATCTTCCTAATCTTATCAATGAATTTTGGATATTTTAATGCTTCATAATATGGTCTCTTCCATCCCCTACCCTAACTGTTCATAAACAACATCTAGAGCTGAAGGTAGCAAGTATCCAAAACAAATTTCAAAAGGGGACTTCCTAATTGAAGTGTGGATTTCTTTGTTATAAGAGTGTTGGATGTATATCACATTTTAATACTAAGTATTCAGATGCTTTTGATTTTAACCCCTCCAAATTGTACCAACTTTTTGTTGACTACTTATGTCTATCCATCTATCTATGGATGGAATGATGTTGATCTCTTCAAGTTAGTGTCTGTATTTTCCTTCAGTGTAGACCAAAATGTATTGAGAAATCTAGTATCTATGTTTGATATTATGCTCATTGGTATATCAATGTGCACCCATACTTGTTCAAAGAACATGTTTGTTGCTTCTTTCCCTTTAATGGTCTTTTTACAAGGAATAATAATGCACATCTTGCTAAATCTACCAACTATGACAAATAAATAGCCAAGTCACTTCCTAGTGCTTGGAATACCACCCATAAAATCCATGGATTTGTTCTCCCTAGTCTCACAGGCACAAGTACAAGGGATGGTATAGACCTTGCTTCCTATTACTAGGATTTCTTATACAACAAAGTATACATTCTCTAATAAACTAAACTACATATTCTCGCATTTTAGGCCAATAAAGATACTATTATCAAGGAATTTTTAGCTACCCACTAGAGGTATCCCATCCAGGACGTTAGAGGCGGGGTAGCTAACCGGTGACACTACAAAGGCCTTGTCCACTACATGAAGGGTAGTTGTCACTTTGGAAGAGCTCTTGTCACTTTAGATCACTTCATAAAATGACCAAGGGGGAGACCCTGCTAGCCTGAGAGGGCTAGAGAACCTACTCAAAACACTCCTAGGGGTATACAACGAATGAAAGAGGAGAGATAATGAGTGAGGTAAACTAGATCTAGAAAATAGATGTGGTATAGGAGTTATTGTGAATTTGGGGAGATTTATATAATAGGGAAAATGAGATAAACTGATAAGGAAAATACCATAATGAGTTAAGCAAATTAGATCTAGAAGTATCGAGTCACATAAAAGAGAAACCTAAAGGACCCACTTAGAAAATTATGCAAAAGTGGACAAAGTGGACTCAAAAAGGTAGATCAAGGCATGGGATGACTATATAGGGATTCTTGAAGGATATATATGTGAGAATTAGATGAGTTCAAGCATACCGAATTGACATATCTAGAGAGATCTAGCCACTTGAATAGAAATCCTAATGGGCCCCACCTAGGGTTTATGAAAAAGTGAACGTGACAGACCCAAAAGAGTAGATCGGGGAAAGTTGTGACTAGATTAGGACAATTGAAGAATGTATCTATGGAAATCAAGTGGGTTCAAGCATACCCAACTGATAGATATGAAGATTTGGCCAGCCACCCAAAAGTGGCTCCCCCACCTAGAGAGACTAGTGCTAGATACCAAGGAAAATGGAGTCTGATTTATGTGAAATTCAAGATATAAGATTTATTCAATAGTATCTAAGTGGGTTTTTATTGTCATCATAAAAACCTTACCGTATCTATGAGATCTATGAAACTAGGGTTTGAAGAAAGAGGGTTTTATGGTGACAATTGGATTAAGCACAAGAAAAATAAAAAAAATGAAAACATAAATGGAAATACTTTCTACTAACCTTGTATGGTGATGATATTTCCTCTCATATAAATTAGGAGTGTTTTCTATGCCTCTCCTAGTGAAATTGCTAGTCCCTCCAAGATGCCAAATGCTCCCTCCTCCCACAAAAGAGATCTACAATGAAAATTGATTTAAAAAAAGATGGACGAAATGATGAAGAAAGATGAATAAAAGAACATCAATATGGTCATAATACACAATAAAGATACTCCTTGAACCAATGATGATTTGAGAAAATTCTATGGAGCTCTATCACAATAGCGCCCCTACTCAAATTGCTTCCTTCACCATGTGGATGCCAACCTGTAAAAAAATATTAGAAATGCATAGATCTGCAAGAATGATAGAGAGAATAATACTTTCCAATCTTCATACAAGACATTCTACAAATATTCCGAGTGTTTTGAAAAATATTTATTATTCCAAGAGCTCAAGAGGAAAAAGTCCCTTTACAAATGAGAGAGCATCTCAATATATAGATCTCCCAAGTACATAAAACCTAGATCCAAAACCATAAATGGTAAAGATAATAAGATAACATCATACTAATCTATGACTAATATTAGATGTATACATATCACATTGATAAACTCACTAAAAGAAGGGGACACATCACTATAAATGCCCAATGAGGAGGCACACCACATAAAGTATGACTAATGACCACAAAGTAGCACATGGTGGGGCTAGGAGGTCATTTTATCCTTAACTAGAATTTCCCCATGGCACAATAACAGGTGAGGTGACAAATAATATAAAGGAGTGATAAAAATCACTAGGATATTTCCCTTAAAATACATCAAAACACCCTTAAACTGCACAAATCAAGGATGTGTTGACCCCAAGTGAAGTAAAACTGATGAAGGATGATGAATATGACCCAAACACTATCCCTTGGACCATTTCCATGACATTTATTTTCCTCAATTTCCCAAATTGTTGTCCTCATTAGACATTTTTTATTATTAAAATGTTTCCTTGGGAGCATAAAACATTCGATATCTCACAAGGGAACACAAACTGAATCCAAATGACTGCATGGATGGATTTGGCACCATGGTAGTATGGTACAATCAAATGGATACTCCCAAATATTCCCTCTAGCACCCTAGGAGATCCCATTGTTCTTCAAACTAGTTTTTGTTTTCATTTTCCCATGGAAAATCTGTTACAAAAATCCCAAGAGACCCATTTATGCCTCGTAACTTCCTGAAACTGAAAAAACAACTACAAAGATGGACTCAGAATGTACAAATAAACTAGGAATGAGTACTCATACATAATATTTCCACTACAAAGGTACATCAGAGGCCTCATCCATGTCAAAACCATAGATTTATCCCTTTTGCTAGTCAAGGATGAAGGTAACATAAACCAGGTAACAATAAGGCATGACAATGTCTCACAAATGGGTGGAATGATGAGAAGGATCCACTAGACTCTAAACAAGAAACCTTTTTACTATTGATTTTCTCATCATTTATTATACTAGTTAACCTATAAAGGAAGGTTCCCTCATAAGCCTTGTGGTATTCTAGATAATGAAAAATACATGACCTTCTTGGGCTAGTCTCTCCCTGTTTCCCTGTGGGGGGGAAATGAGCCGTACATTATACAAATAATGAGTTCTCATCCACTAGCCATCAAATTTATTTCTTTTCGCTAACTTGCCATCCTCCAAGAGAAGGTTCCTAGGAAATCCTTCTAGGATTCCATAAAATTACTAAGGCTAGACCTTGATAGGATTGCCTCATCTTGATAGAATGTGTGGATAAATGAGCCTTACATGATACAATGGATGAGTTCTCATCTCTTGGAAAATGGCTATTTTTATTTTTATTTCTGGTAGTGTCTAGAGACACTTTTACTTTGTTGGCAGTGCATCCATTTAGAATAACTTTAATCTACGATTCCTTAGTGTCTTAAAACGCTTCTTTGGTAGGATTACTTGTGTTCAAGACCTAGAGATAGATATTCCTTGTGATAAAAATGATATAAACGAACACCGAGACACAATTTATACATGGAGACCAATTCAAACATAGAGGTGAAGGTGGGGGGAATCCTTGATGTTACTAGTCAAGTTACAAGTCAAGGATAATCAATCAAAATGGGAAGGAAATGGATGGACGAAGATAGTGGGAATGATTCCCAAGCTAGAAAGCTATGTTCCTAAATGGAAATGACCAAATCCATACTAGGAGTAGGGAAATCCCAATGATTATACAAAATAATCTCTCATTCAAAACAACTAGATAATGTATACTTTAGATTCCAAGTAAACCAAAATAACGTATTGCCAACATATAATCAATATCAACCGAGTCTTACTGCTAAAATAGGTAAAATAGAAACAACAAAGTCCATATCCAGAAACCATCATATCACTTGGGGTCATATACCTGTACTCATTATGAAACTAATCTGAAGATCACTTCAACAACTACTGTTGCTGCATATCATGGGCACTATAATAATCTTTTCTCTGGGTGATGAAAGAATGGATAACTCAGTGATCATGTATGGGGTCATGAGGCTCAGTCATGGCATAGAAATCATCAAATATGGATACTCTAGGTTTGGTGGAAGTGGGATATCATCAACTAGTGGCTCATCATCTTCTAATATCATAGTAAATGGTTCGCTCAAAGAACTTCTCAGGAAAAAAAACTAGCCTTGCTACTATATATGCCAATGGTATCTAGATCCAACTAGGATAGGTTCTCTAAGAGAGAGAGTGCACGAGAACCTCAGATATCTATGGTATGCAGCAACACTCATCCAATCATCAAATATGCACCCGATCTACTGCAAAATATTTAGTAAAACCTGTTTCTGCTCATGATTTAAACAACACTACCCGATAGTACATGTGGCATAAAATAAAATGATGGAAATAAAATATTTAAAAGTAAATATTGAAATATCAATGCGGAAAGTAAAGCGCTAAAATGATAAATATCTATTCTAATAACTGTTAGAATATTGTGGGGTTTAATCAAGAAGAATAATACAGAAATCAACAAAGGGCTAGAATCAATGATCTAGTAGACCGAAAAAAACAAAAAGACTCAAAGACATAGGACCATACAATTACTCAAGTGATCTTATTCAAATCCTACCTACCCTACGCTAATCATATAGGCAAATGCTAATTAAAATCACAAATCCAGTGTAGCGAGTTGCTAAAAGGATCAATTAGTCTTTCTTTAGAGTTAAAGATCAAACAAGTCAAAGATGGTTTGGAATTAATTTGAATGAAAAAAAAAACCATCTTATCCTATAGTTTGATAATCAAATAAAGATATGGATAAGCATAAATGAAATCATGCCAGGTATGTGATTTCCTATTGCAAACTTCTTCCATCCATAGACTGATAGGATCATGAAAATTATGCAAATTAAAATTTGATGAAAGAAAATAATATGACACAATATTCATCTCTCCTAGGCCGTCATTTTTTCCCTCATCTTTCTAATTAGCACACTTAATCATATTCAAATTATGATCAATGGTGAAACAAGGTGGGGACAAATTAGAGATTAATAAACAATAAATTGACATTAACCCCACCTATTGTTTAAATATTGAGAAAATATGGAATTGGTCTTTATAGAGCCTTTAAATCACCCAATAAAAGGAATTAGAGAAATTGAAAGCATTGTGCACCCAAAATGACTGAAAAAGGAGATGAAGCGTTTTATCATTGACCACTTAGTGTTCTTAAGACTCTTTACCAAAAATTTCCCAAGTTAAAACTTGATTGGAACACGGACCCATACAAAAATACTTCGAAAGCTAGGATGGGAGGGTGGATTGAAAAATAAAAGCTTGATTTGCATCACATAAATGTGCTAACAACAATTTTGTATGAGATATGGGACATTTGTTAAGGAAATTAACAAGATTAACACTAACCTCCCAAGAACTGGACTCACTATCATTAATCTCATCAACCAAATCACCTTGACCAAAAATATGATGGAGAATACCAACAATATTAAAAAAATCATTCTTTGAAGGCTCTCTATGACTATTTGGACATAGATTCCATCTCGAAAGATGTGACAAAGAATGCTCTAGGTCAATTTCTCTGACAACTATATCATGTGGTTTTTCTTCCTTAGATTGTTCATTACACTCAACTAAGGATAAGTGATCACCATCGTTCATTTGATAAGGAAAAATATCAATATGCTCATTTCTAACTTCCTTATCATCTTGACAAATTTGGTCTTCAATCATGATATGACCACAATATTTCTCTTCAACATAAGTTTGGTTAATTTCAACCTTTTCTTCTTCTGCAGAGATATAATTAAAGTCTGAATCTAGATTTGGATAGCTTTAATACTAACTCAAATTATCATCAATTAGGAAATGAGTATGTATTTTCTCTTATAAAGGCTCTTTAATGGACTCACAAATGGAAGGCTCAACTATAGATGTTTCTTGATAGTGATCATTAGGATCTCTTCTGTGAATTGAATCTAAAATTTGGTCTGTGACTGCTTCAAGTAATAATAATAGAGTCTCTCGTATGATTTGATTGATGTCCCTTTTAGTTTCATAATGAGGTTTTGAAACATTATTCTCAAAGTACTCTGTAATAGTCCTATGGATTGCATGCACACTCATAATTTGGAACATTTCAGGAGAGGAATGATCCAATTGAGAAATCAAATTTTCAATATATTGATTATCAATGACACAATCATTTCTAGACTGACACTCCAAATCATTATATGTGTTCCTAACCCACTTATCTAGTGAACATTTCGTACCTAGTGATGCATCCTCGTGCTAAAAGGTCAAACCATAGTTGTGTTGAATATTGTAACTTCAAAGTATATTCTAAATGTATTTTACTGATGTAACCCAAGGGATATGTTATTATTTCTTTGGCGGGGTGTTACTATTGTAATTTGTCATCATAGAGTCATGAGGTAAAGCCTCCATTGTAAGTCAGGTCAATAGTACCCTAATGAATATAATATAATATTGTATTGAGTCTTCCTAAGTGAAGTTGACCCACTTAGTTAAGTGGGGCTGACTTGTTAGGTTAAAAGTCAAGTGACAAAAAGAGTATAAATAGAGGAGATGTGTTCCTCATTTGAACAAATACTCACTTGTGTACATCGCATAGGAGAGAGAGAGAGAGAGAGAGAGAGAGAGAGAGAGAGAGAGAGAGAGAGAGAGATGTTGGGGGAGGTGCACCTATTTCTGTTCTTGTCTTGTAGTTTTTATACATATTATATAAAGGAAGTTTTTCTAGGTTTTCTTCCCCATGAGGGTTTCCTAGGATAAATCTTTGTGTTCTTTTGTGTGGTCATGCTTGTCTATCTTTAAATGATATTTTTCTTATGATTATTATCTAATGATGCTAAATGTTATAAGATATGATATAAACATTAAAAAATTATCATGGTATCAGAGCTACCCTGAAATAAGTCTTTGTGCAGCCAAAACATTGCTACAACTATAACTATTGAAGATTAGGGTTTCATGCTTGAAAACCCTAAAAGACTAAAACTAGTAATTTTGGTACTTTCTCTATATATCGAGAGTCAAGAAGGATCAGGATCCAAAAATTTTACAGGGAGAAGATAAATTGCTTATGTACTCTGTGTAAATGTTTCAACCTAATTTTTGTTGTATTATAGGAGATATGATTCCTCCAAATCAGGGTTTCATCCTCTCCCAAGATTGAGCCTTGAACAAGTGACCCAGGGAGTATTTATATATCTTAGGATATGAAGGTCCAAATGAAATTTTGCAAGATTTTCCAAATAGGGAACAGATGGTAAGTTCTATGGTAAAATGTTTAGATCCTGAAGCTGAAACAGTTACAAATGGATGTCCGTACAAGTTCTCTATGTCGAGCAATCCTGAAAGAAGTAACCTTGGGAAAAATTTCATAAGTCCCAATTGGTGAAACCAATTCTTCCCTACACCATAGTGTTGGAAATAGGACAGATGAGGCTACCTCAGTGCAAATATTTAATCACAAAGGAGCAGTAATTTTGGATATACCTTAGAAACAATATCAGGAAATTCTGTAGAAGAAATTGAAGAAAATTAGGGCACCAGATATTTTTTAGTTCTGATCACAGTTTTGGGAAAATGAGTATGTTGCTCAGCTCACCTTGAGGAGGCACATATTTCTATACAATCAGATATGAAATAATACCTATGTTGAAAAATTAGGGTTTTCCTGTCAAACCCTATGTCCACCAGACGAAGCAATCTAGAAAAGCTTTTAAGCAAGCATGAGATTGAAGCAATCTCATTGGTCAAAGAAGAAGCTACAAATCCATAAGGATACGAAGACAAAAAAAAACATAGATAAGTATTTCAAATTGTCTTTCTTGTATATGTTGTGTATTATGCATGATAGAATGTTTGTATTAATGATAGTATACTACTAATATGCATGTTATGGGTAAGTATCCCATGGTTCTATCAACACTCCATTGCTACTTTTCTAGAATGAAACCTCTTTGCTGATATATTGGATTAGTGCGCAACCTCAATGATTTAATCGTAGAGAAGGAAGGAATATGGAAATTTTTTGTGAGATATGGATGAATGTCGTGTTGGATAAAATAGTTGCATGATGCATAAAAATTTGTCTTTATGCATATGTCCTATGAAATGGTTCGAACCATGCATCTGGTGCATTTGAATTGTAGGAAAGGTCATGTACAACCACCTATAAGAAAATGAGGATGAAAGTTTGTTCTGAAAAACAAGCGATGACAATTCAATATTCACTCCAATAAATATGAACCTAAAGCTCCTAAGGTCATAGACACTGTGACGGAAGAAAGAGATTCAGAATAATTTAATAGAGTGATAGATCCGCCTCGAGAGATGAAGACCATCTTGGACACAAGAGATAGTTCAAGATGAAAAAAATATGACGAGACTTCCAAAAAAAATTAAGAGACTTCGGATACAATCTAGTTATGCAGCACAGTTGAGTGACATCATTGATGTAGATCCTTCTATCTATGGAAGAAACTATGATCAAAGAGTAGCAGTTGATCATGAGGAATGATGTCTAGGGTATGGTTCCAAGACCTGAAGGAAAGTTTGTAGTGTCTTCCATATGGATCTACAAGAACTAGCATACAAAGAAAGGTTCATGGTTTTTCTAAAAAAGAATAGACTATGGCATGGCATATTGTATTGACCACACACACTTCTCTAGTAGAAGTATGTATCGAGCAAAGAACCACCTGTACAAAATAGGCTTTGTATGAGCTTAGAAGGCACCCATAGATAAGCACACCTAGGAGCTTGAAAGATAACCTAGAGTTATGAATAACTTAACCTTTGCTACAAGGTTGAATATGGAAACCTATAGAAGATAAAAAGGTCATAGATGTGTGCAAGAGGAACTCTTTGAAAAATTTAAAGATAAAGGGATATTGGTATCTAGTAACTTGAGATGGATAGATAGTAGTAGAGGATGCTACCTATCACTCCAATATAGAATGCAGAGGGAGGATGATGCTTTACTTCAGGGAGAGTGATTGCATAAGATCTTCGATTTCGACATGGTTCGACAAGATGGAAAACTTCCAGATGGAGTAAGAATTTACCAAGAGTAAAGTGGGTTCCAACCTTCAAGGATGAATGCAGAAGACTAGGATATGCCGATGAACTAGAAGAATGAACTCATGGTAGATGCAATGATGGAAGAACACCATAATGATGTTTAGAATATAGTACCCAAACCAAAAAGAAAGAGTGTGGTATCTTCCAAGTGGATTTGTAAGATAAAACATGCTGCTGATGGAAGTAAAGATTTGTTGCTATAGGATTCCCTCAAAAAGAGGGGATTAATTATGAAGAAACATTTCCTCCAGCAGGAAGGCACACTTCCATCAGAACCATCATGGCACTTGCTTCCATGATTAAGTGGGATCTACACTAGATGGATGTAAAGACGACCTTCCTTAATGGTATAATTGAAGAAGAGGTTTACATCGAACAACCACAAGGATTTAAAAGTTGGAGACAAAGTGACTCATGTATAAAAATACTCTGTATGGACTAAAGCAAGCTCCTAGAGCTTGGTATGGTAGAATAAATAGCTTCTTGATAAGCTTGGGCTTTACAACAGGTAAAGTTGATCCTAAACTTTACCTCAAGATTATGGATGATGAACCTGAAATACTATTATTGTATGTGGATGATCTATTTATGAATGGAAATAAGAAATATATCACAAATTGCAAGAAAAATCTAGTTGAAGAATTCGAGATGAAAGATCTTGGATTAATGAATTATTTCCTAGG
>LPNX010688841.1:82353-130576 GCA_001517045.1 Pseudotsuga menziesii | reverse complement strand
GGGGGGGGGGGGGGCGGGCGTTAGAAAGAAAACCTAAATGTGTTTTTGAAGGCATTTTTTATAATAACCCCCCTAAAAGTGATGAGAATTAGAATTTTGGGGGTGATTTTGGCTTGCGACGATTTTTCTAACCCCCTCGAAAAGGTTTTTTTAGGTATTAGGGGGAGGTCCTTAAAAACCCCCCTCAAAAGTACCGAGAATTTGACTTTTGGGGGCGGTTTTAAAAAAAAATCCCCAAAAGTCCAACATGGCTTGCAATTTTGGCAGGGGGAGGGGGTTTGGAAAGACCCCCCCCAAAAGTCCAACAGGACTTTTCGGGGGCGAGGGGGTTGGAAATACCTCGCCAAAAGTCCAAGAGTACCTTTTATTTTTTATTTTTCTTTTGGGGGGGGGAGGGGGGGTTAGAAAGACCCCCCCCCCCCCCCCACCAAGAGTATAATTTATAGTAGGATCACTAAAAGAACAACCAATCATAGGAATAATTGTCACAACATTTTGACCTTGGAAACCATAAGGGATAAAACACAACAAACTTGTGATAGAGATCTTAGTTCAAAGTATAGCATACATAAAAATACATAGTAATCACATATAGTAGAAGATAAACCCCAAGAACAAACGATAAACTCTTCCAAAGATAGGGAACCCCATAACATACTTCTTCTAGCTGGTAGCGAACTTCTTCCTTGAGTAAAGTGAATTTGGTTGGGTTAAAATGAGTGTGACACCTTGTTATTTATAGCTGACTTTAAGTTTTCTTGTTCAATTTTAATTAGAGCCTATAAATTACACACTTAATCTAGTATGACTTGAATTTTATGCATAATAATCATTGTTTATTATTATATTTTCTAAGGCCGACTTGGTGAGGATGCTTCACATAGCTACTACATCGACACTCCCTCTTATAGAAGAATCATCATACTAGAACACATATGGATATCATTTGTAAATCAAAATTGTCTCTAACATATCTATATCATAAGCAAGTTCTTCCAACACAATCTGAATCCATTGAGAAGCGTCAACAAGTCCACCTAGTCCATCAGGTAGTCAATATGCACCAACTTAAACCTGGCCATTGGGGAACCTACATGTAACAACTAAAATTATTCTATCAAGGAGTCAACAACTAAACCCAATACATTGGTGGGCCACATACACCAGCTCAATCAATTCCATTGGAGAGCCTACATGTAATATCTACTAGTATGCACTAGCCTCTCCACCCCATCACAGGGTGTCTCAGAGATCTCCCCACTACATCTAAGAGTGTCTAGGAGAATGCACTAAATTTCTCAATCACATCACATGATGTCCAAGATATCTCCTCACTTAGTAATAGAGTGTCTAGGAGCATGTGTTGGTCTCTCTATCCCTTCACAAGATGTCCGAGAGATCTCCCACTCCATCATAGAGTGTTTGGGGGAATGTAGTGGACTCTCCATCCCTTCACAAGTTGTCCAAGAGATATCCCAACTCTATCATAGAGTTTCTAAGAGAATGGTGTGGCATATCCACCCCTTTACATGGTGTTCTATACATATCCTCACTCCATCACAAAGTGTTTGGGAAAATGAAATGGCCTCTCCAACCCTTCAAAGGGTGTCTGAGAGATCTCTCCACAACATCATAGAGTGTATGAGACAATGCAGTGGTCTCTCCACCCCTTCATAGGGTGTCCAAGAGATCTACCCACTTGGTCA
The DNA here is from genome assembly GCA_001517045.1 of Pseudotsuga menziesii. Lineage (NCBI taxonomy): Eukaryota > Viridiplantae > Streptophyta > Pinopsida > Pinales > Pinaceae > Pseudotsuga > Pseudotsuga menziesii. The sequence goes on along the minus strand of LPNX010688841.1, from coordinate 128,870 downwards.
CAAAGTGTTCGAGATAATGTCACTATAAAATCATCCTTCCCTCTCAACAAGGGCGTCAACATGGGACTAATATCCCCACTCCATCAAAGATTTACCACGATAAGGTACGGTCCCATTTTTAGTCATCTAGGGACTATTCTCCCCACTCTATCACAGAGTGTTTGGGAGAATTCACTGCCCCATTCTGACTCATCTACCCTTAGCCAAGTCATGTGACTAATACTGGGAGAATCTCTACTTGATGTTGCATACATCCATCTTCAATATCTTCACATATTCCTCTATACCAGAGAACCTTTCTCCCTCTACTTTTGAGCATCATACTCTCCCTCTAGATATTCCTATAGGCTATTCCATTAGACTATATGAAGTTTCATTTCAAGTGCCAATATGAACACCAGCTGTCATAGAAAATAAGCACATCTCCTTACTGCAAGTATCTGTCCTAGTGACGACCAGGTACATCATCGATCCTCTCAAATTCCTGTACAGTGGGATCCACCAAATATGAATAAAAAAATAACATCACTTATATTTGTTACCATTAGTGTATAAATGTAGTCATAGTCCATCATGTTATATCTACTTAGGATCTCAACAGTGTTATTCCCGTAAAGGAGGAAGATCTCATTAGGTCTCAGCCACACCTCCAATACCAATACGTGGTATAATGGTCCAAGATCCTCATCTTGGACTTAATGGTAATTTCCTCTGCACCTGTCAATAATTATCTCTATATCCTTAGAATTAAATTGAGTAGCTGATCATGTCCTTCAATACTAAAAGGATCTAACCACTTCTATAGTCTTCCATGACTCCAACTAGATGCCAACTGCTTCTCATGATCATGGATAGAATGAACAATTATATAAAAGAGATCATCATTCATTGGGGCCTCCTCGCAACCATCAATTTTTATATGAGATCCTATGGACCTTAGGGTCATGTGTCCACATATGGCTGAATGTACTATATCCACATCTATTTCATATTAGTGTTGCTCAATTTATCACAAAATCCATGCTCCTAGAATATTTCATCTTTTGAGCATCCTTTTCTCTCTCGAACACTGAATATCAACGAGATCTATATGTCCATCACTTGTCCTCAAGAACAAGTCTCAGTATCCTTCCTTTGTATGCCATGGCATATGGTCTTTCACTACAAGTCAGATCCAATTAGATAGTTAGCAATATTGTAGAATCATGAAATTCAATCAAATTATGTTGATATTTCAAGGCAATGACAATAGTTCACACATTTATGTAAGAATCTTATCCAATTCTCTAGCACAACATCCATCCATATTCCAAACACAATTGGTAACTATCTAGATTCCTTCCATCTCCACCAGAACAAACTATTGAGACTGTGCACAACTCTCAACATGTTAGCAAAGAGGTTTCATCTTAGACTAGCTCCATCAGGGGCTCATGGAATGTTATGAAGCACTAAATCCTCCACTTACCCAATTATCTGCATAATATGAAATACACAAGAAATAAATTATGGGAAAACATATCTATATACAACTATTATGAAAATATGTTCAAAACATATAGATATGATGTACAAGAGACATAATGACAAATGATAATCCAAATATAAATACTTAGCTTTTGTTTTTTGTGGGATCCATCTTGATCTCTGCATCCTTACAAAATTCATAGGATTCCTCTTAACTTCATATTATTTCTTGTCGGAATCCCATTAAATAAAATGCAATCTTGATATTCACACATTAATAATGAAAATCGCATCATCTTGATAAATTCATCATCGATTCATACATTGAGAGTACTAGAAGAAGAACTCCTTTTGACGATCCTCCATACTTTCTTCAAACTCATCATTCCTTAACTTTCTTGTGTGGAGTATATGCATCGATATCAACAGTTGAGGATTGGTGTTTTCTCTTTTTTGATCCATGACACTTTTTGGCATAATGACCATACTTCTGACATCTAAATCACTGAATATGAGAAAGATCATTATTCTTCTTTTGTTTTGGATTGAGACTTGATATTTCACCTTTGTCTTTTCTTCCATGAAACTTTATTCTCTTACCTTTTCCCTTCTTGAGAAATTTGTATCATCCACTAATACTCTGAATGAATGGTTCCCATGAGTAGGGGAAACCATTAAGAGTCATCATGATAAGTTCTATATATTCAATCAATTCTCCAATGGTTCTCAATTGATCTCTTAGCTCAGAAATATTCATGAGGTAGGATGCAACTGAGTCTGAATTTTTTATCTTGATGTCATAGAGTTGTTGTTCTAGGGAAAGATCTCTATTGATGTTGCTATTTTCAAAAAAATTATTCAATACTGTAAACATATTTTTGGTTTTATTATTCTTATAAATATGAGGCACCAAGTGGTATTTTACTGCATCTACCAGGATCCTTGTTTCCTTCACATCATTCTTCCTCAATTTAGTCTTCTCTGCTACTTCTTCTGGTTATGGTACCTTTTCATTTACAAAATTTAGAATATCATTCTCCTATAGGATAATGAGTATCATAGACTTCCATGAGTTTAATTTGGAATCCCCATCAAGTTTATCTTCCACCTTCACATTATTCATCTTGACTAGAACATTGAGATCTAAAGACTGACCTAGAAACCCTGGCAGGAGAGGGTCAAAATTGAAGTTTAGATTCTTGCAAATATGATTCCACAGATAAATGCTCCATCCTAGGGAAATTTGAATAGACTTTTATTTCTCCTAGACCTATGGGCAGAGTAGTAACAAAATGGAAGCCGTAGTTTCTAATATCGACAGATTTTAGGTCAAAACTAAAAGTTCTTGAAATTAGGATTTGCTTCCACAAAAATATGTGTCGCACCAAGGCAAGTTGGAGAATGTCAAGACTAAACAAAATAAGTGGATAGAAGGGATTGAACAAATAAACCCTATATATTTATCCTGACATAATTAGGTCAAAATTTGAAAGATCATCTATCCAGAATTTTCCTCCATAGAAGGGTGCCCCCTCCTAGGGAGAATTCCACTATGCACTTTTCAAGATAAAATTGGGGTTGTAAAGCTATGAAGTATGGAGCCCTAGTTTTTTGCAATGGTCTCTTTTATAAATTCTCTAATACCATGATATTTTTAAAAAATATCAGTATAATTCCAATATTATATGCAACAAAACATATAGTATGATCACTAAAAGAACAACCAAGCACATAAAAAATAGACGTAATAGATTGACCTAGGAAATCACAAGGGAGAAAAACTAGAAACCTTCTAATAGATATCTCAGTTCAAAGTACATGAATATACATCCAGATACATAGTGATCACATATATCATAAGATCAACCCCAAGAACAAAGGAGAAACTCCTCCACATATAGTGAACCCCATAAAATAATTCTTCTAACTTATAACAAACTTCTTCCTTCAAAAGAGTGATCTTGTCTAGGTAAAAATGAAAGAGGTTCCTTCTTATTTATAGTTAAATTTATGTTTTCTTGTTTTCTTTAATCTAGGGCCAACTTTCACACTTAATCTAGTCCAACTTGTCTTTTATGCACAATAATCATTCTTTATTATTATATGTTTTGAGGACGACTTGGTGAGGATTCGTCACACAGATACTACATCAACATTACATTTTCAATTCAATGTGATTTTAAGATATATGTTTCTATGTAGAGGGAATAGTATTCATTGTGATTGTTAGTGGCCATTTAGAGTCTCTAGAAATAAGTTAATCATAGGTGTCTATCAGGGCCTATGTAGATCGCCATCCCCCCCTTTCCCCACTCTCTTTCCATCCTTGAATTGACTTTGGAGGCTCTTCAAAGAATATTTTAAAGAACTTGTGATAGTTTAACAAGCCCCAAAAGTCATACTCTTGTAAATCTAGTCTCTAAGCTAATTTCTACTAGTTTATAGAAGATATATTTGGACTAAGGGGGGATCTCAAATACAAGATCTCTTACCCAAGAAATTTCATGTAGGACAATAATATATTCATGTTTAAATAATTTCATCTCATGAGAAGAAAGAGATTCAAACAAAAAACATATAGCTTTAATGGTTGTATGCCTAGGATGAGCGACCTCTACATTAAGTATCATCTTGTTTCAAGCTAGGCAAAATTTCCAATAAAATTATTTGGGAAGGTCCATTAATATTATGGTTAGGATAGGTTTTAGATACAAGTATCCTAGGTAGTAATTTTTCAAATGAAAGAACAAATTGCACCAAGCATAATAAAGTGTTTTAATTTTCCCTACTTCATTTGTAGCATCATCCCAAATTGATTGAGCATAATCACATTATAGACAAAAGAGGTTTTGTGGTCTCATTCTACGTGAGGAATAATGCACAGTGAGAGGGTCCTTGTCTATTTTGTTTTGTGATATTTTCCAATGTGATAATTCTATTGTGTGTCAATATTTGTTTGGGTGTGTTCTACTATCTTAAATACACCTAATATTTAATTATCGACCGGGGTTAGTAGGATTAGAGTTGATACAAAATATATGCAAAGGTAAAAAGGCTCCTAGGGTGTCGAGGAGATATTTTAATAAACAAAATATTGAAAGATCTTTCAGAATGAAAAACCGAGTCAAACTCCTAAGACTATCTGAATAATTGGACTAGACTAGAGTATAAAATTTTAAATAGATACTAAAAGAAAGATATAAACAATAATGCTTATAACTTTAGACACTAACTCATACACAAAAGGAAGTTCAACAGCTGAATTGACAAATAACCAACTAACTACTCCTTAAGCGGAAGGTTGGGGTAAAAATACAACTTATCTTGCAAAAATAGAAAAAATGAAAAAACAAGTAGAAAACTTAATAAATAAAACTTTGAAAGAAGAAAGTAGAAAACTTAATAAAGATAATAAACAGAAGCAAGTAGAAAACTTAATAAAGATATTTAAACTCTATTCTTCAATAAATACATACAAAAAACAAGAATGATTCCTATGATTACAAATAATCTAACTTCCTCTTAAAAATAATACATCTAACCCTAAAATCTATATGCAAACAAAGATAACCATGACGTAAAACAACATTAAAATGAAATAAGTGTTTAGTATTCAAGAAATAAGAACAAATCAATCCATATTTAATTTAAGGTGAAACGAAAATAAAAGAAGAATAATAAAACTTTAATCAATAACTTAAAACAGTCAAACTTTAATTGTAATGTTCAAATAAAACTACCAACTACAAACATAATCCAAACATTGAAAAAACAAAACTAGAAACAATCTTAAAATACATAAAAAACAGTAAAAATAGAACCGAGGGTTAAATGACAGTCTGAACAGTAGGTTTGTAAAGGGTGCCTGAATGGTAGACTAGATAGATGGTCCGAATGGAAATTCATACAGTTAAAAATGGTAAAAACTAACCTAAATGAACTAATTCTTCAACCGAAGTTATGCAGATCTAAACCTAATGCATGGAATCAATAAACAAACCTATTTAATCAACAAATTGACTTCAAACTAACTCTGAAAAAAAAGCATTGCATATTAAACTAATTAGTAAGCTAGAAATTAATTTAAACAAACTGGAAATTAGCTTAAGCAAATTCATGGCAGGAAATAAATAAACAGAATTGAATCTAAATGAAGGAAAATTATTTTATATAAGCAAATTCATAACATGAAATAATTAAACAAGACTGAATTCAAATAGAAGCAAACTATTTTATATGTTTGGAAATAAAGACTGAAAGCATTATTGGAATGAAATGACTGTAAATAAAATAATTGAAAACAAATGACGGGAAACAAATGACTGAAAGCAAAGCTATGTGCACATCTACTTGTTTAATTGCTGAAATAAAACTAAGCTAATGCAATACAGAAAATAAAATAGCATTTACTATTATCTAATGAAAACAAACTAGAAATTAAACTAGACTAGCTAAAATAGAAAAGAAAGAACTAAATTAAAAAAAGAAATGAACCTTTGGTTGATGAGGGGCCCTATCAACAATCAGGGGTGAAGCCTGCTAACTCCTACTCAAACACAATCTTCAACAACAATGCATACAACTCTTTAATCAAACTCAGAAACAAAATTATAGTGTTTATGAACTACTTAACAAAATACTTCTTTAAATCTCTTGACTAACCCCGCTCTTTATTTAGATATTGATATATATGGTTTACATGACAGATGAACAATTTGACCCTCAAAGTTTGACTACTCTCTAATTTTAGTCAATCTTTAAAAGCACATAATTGATTTTAGGCTAGCGCATAGTTTGGTTCTTCCTTCAGCATGATCATGGTGTGATATTCCTCCTTTCACATGGGAAGATCCTCTTCAGTGTGGTGTCAATCCCTTGCTTAGCATGGTTGATGGGCTGGTATTGAGCACATGTTTATACATAGAAGTAGGCTTCTAGAATGCAGGTCCCTCATCAGCACAAGTGTTAGTTTTTCATCATATAAGATAGCATTATGATCTTAGGATCTTTTCACTGAGAGAATAACAAGCACATCAATAAAACATAAGCACATCACAAATGACAAGAGACACAAAGAGTTTTCCTCGGGGAAACCATAAAGGAGAAAACCCCACAACTTCCTCAGAGATAGAATCGGCACCAAAATAGTAAAAGCCCAAAATAGTAAGATGCACTCCCGACAGCAGTAGTCTTCTTCTTGTCTAGTCCCAGTGTATTTCCTTCCTCACTAATGCACTACACTTGAGTGAGTGAGTGATGTGTGTTGCAAGTGATAAATAGAGAGGCTCTCACTCTCTATTTATATTCTTCCGTTCACTTGAAGTGCACTCCAACATGTCGTCCTCACTTAACAATTACTTACTAGAGCTGACATCTCTAGGAGTGTCTAATAACCCTAGTGCCCCACCACTTGTGGGGACTTTGCCTCCTCCGACCAATAGGAGGGTAACAGAATGGTGGGGACTATTTCCCCGACTTACAATGACTCACCTAGGGTCGAATTCACTAGGATAGTCTAATAACCCAAGGGCCCCACAACTGTGGGGACTTTAACCCTTGACTAATAGGAGGGTTACCCACAATGACTTGACATGACTTTCTCATTATAGAAACTTCCCGATCGGAACATCGAGGCATGAAATGACTCAAATACATCCTGGAATAAACATCGGGCTACAATATATAAGAAATACAAGTGAATACATTTCGAAGTTCCAATTACATCAACACTCCCTCTTAACTAGGAAGGTATTCTCTCGACACAATTTATTAGCACAAGTCTTCTTCTCTATATCATCTAAATCATCATTGAGTTCTCGTCATCTTCATCTTTAGGTCATCTTCATCTGGATCTAGATCATCACTTGATCTAGATCATTGTCAATGGATCATACTCTATCTGGAACATCGTCACTTGATCATACTCGATCTGGAACATCGTCACTAGATCATACTCGATCTGGAACATCGTCACTGGATCATACTCGATCTGGAACATCACTAGATCTGGATCTAGATCATCACTCGATCTAGATCTAGATCTGGATCATCACTCGATATGGATCATCACTACTGGATCTGGATCATCACTCGATCTGGATCTCTCGGAGTCATCATAACTAGATTTGAATCATAGCTCGATCTGGATCTCATCTGGTCATCATCATGTGTGTTCTATCTCATCATAGGAAGTTCTACAGATCCAACCTTCTTTCATTCTAGTTGTAGGCCTAGCCATTAGGTAGGTATTTTCCCAGCACCTATATCTAACCTACTCATCAGAAAGGCATGCCCAACACTTATATCTGACCTACTCATCAGAAAGGCACGCCCAGCAATCACATCTGATCATGTAGTAAACTACAATCACATCAGAAATGCCCTGCACTCACATTTATCATGGAAGGAACTGAATCCTCTCACCAAGATAGAATGGCCTGCCCTTACATATGACATGGAAGGAACTTAATCCTCTCACCATGAAAGAATGGCCCGCACTTACATCGGCCATGGAAGGAACTTATTCCTCTCACCATGACGGAATGGCCCGCACTTACATCAGCCATGGAAGGAACTTAATCCTCTCACCATGACGGAATGACATGCACTCACATCTGACCTGGAAGGAACCAAATCCTCCACCCTCACCAGAAAGGCCCCCACTCCCAGACTGAGCTACCTGGTAACTGACCAGGTGCCTCCACTCTCCCAGAGAGTGGTAGTTGCCCTTACATCTATCCTACTCGACATAATGGCCAACACTCACATCTGACATGGGAGGAACCTAATCCTTTAGCCATGATAGAATGGCTCTGCCCTTACATATGACCTGCTCATCAGAATGGTGGTAGCCCTTACATCTATCCTACTCGACAGAATGGCCAGCTCTCACATCTGCCATGGGAGGAACTTAATCCTTTAGCCATGAACATAATGGCTCAGACCTTATATCTGACCCACTCGTCAGAATGGCTATGCATCTCAGTACTCATATCTGACATGGAAGGAACTGAATCCTCTCACCATGACAGAATGGCTCAGCCCTTACATTTGACCTGCTCGTTAGAATGGCTTTGGGACTGATCACTTTCCCTTGGAGGAAACCTTGATCTAGAGAACACCAAGATTCTCCCTGAAGTACTCGAACTTCACTCTGGCCAATGTATTCATCAACACATTAGCTATCTGTTCCTCCATCGCAACATACTGGAGCTTCACTGCTCCCCTCTACACCATATCCCTGATATAGTGATACTTGATCTCGATGTGCTTCGACTTGTACTGGATTCTCTAACAATTTCATGCAACTCAGGTTGTCACAATGTATACAAGTAGCATCCAACTGGAGATCAAATATATCAGACAGTAGCTTCTGCAGCCATACTACCTCACAACTAGCTGAACAAGCTGCGACATAATCTGCTTCAGCCGTACTTAGTGCCACACAGGATTTCTTCCTACTAAACCAAGAGATCACTCCTAATCCCATACTGAAGAAACATCCTGAAGTACTCTTCTTGTTGATGGCACTGCCTGCCCAATATGAATCAACATAAACCTCCAGGTTAATCTTCTGATTCGCATCATACTTGAGTCCATAATCAACTATACCCTTTAGGTACCTCAGAATATGCTTTGCAGCTATCAAGTGAACACTCCTCGGATCTGTCAAGTACTGGCTCAAGGTGTTCACAGCAAAGCAAATGTTGAAGGTGTTCAGGTACATCAATGACCCAATCATCTGATGATACATCGTAGCATCAACCGACTCTGATGAAGCATCACTCAATAAATTCAGGTTCGATGCCATAGGTGTGGCCACAACCTTGCAGTCCATCATCCTGAACCTATCCAGGATCTCTACTACATACTTCCCTTGTCCACACCTCCATGCCTAGAAAATAATGCATCGACACATAACAAGAGCATCACTGGTCTTATGCCTTCAACCTTGAAGCAAAGGTTGGAATCCACTTTACTCTCAGTAAAGCCTAGAGTCATCAGTAATCATCCCATCCTTTCATACCATGTCGAACATCAAGATATTCTGTAGTCACTCCCTCTGAAGCGAAGCATCATACTCCCCCTGTCTTCTGTACTCTATGCACTGAAAACATTCTTTACTGGAGTGACAAGTAGTATCCATCTAGGATCATTGGATACCAAGATCCTCTATTTTGAACTTTTTCAAAAGCTCTTCTCACATCCATCTGTGAGCTTGTCATCCTTTATCAAACTTGTAGCAAAGGTTAAGATATTCATCAAGCTGATCATGTATGTGTTGCAATTCTTATTGGCTGTAAATGTCTCTTTGTAGTTTATGCCTTCTTTTCATGAGAAGACTCATGCTACAAATCTTGCTTTGTATCCCATGATGTTTCCATCTACTGCATGATGGAACTACGAATTTCTCTTTAGGTCTCGATATTGCATTGTAGACATCATTCTTCTTGAACTGGTCTTCCCTTTCTTCTTGGTGGCTGAAAGGTTTTGCATCAATGATGTCACTACACTCGTCATATTATTCTTCATTTTAAAATGTCGTCACTTGTTCTTCAGAACAAGTCTTCATTCTTCTTTGCTTGTAGGTGACTATGTATGCGGTCTTTCCTACAAGTCAAATGCATTTGTATGGTTAGAAACATTTCATAAGGAATATTTATACTAGCAAGTTCTTATGCATAAATATATGATCATGTGACTACTTTAGCCAATACAACATTCATCCATATCTCACTGAAACTTTCTAGATGCCTTCCATCTCTACCAGGACAACATTGAGATTATGCACTAATCCAATATGTCAACAAAGAGGTTTCATTCTAGATAAGTAGCAATGGAGAATTTGTATAGCACCATGAGCTACTTACCCATCACATGCATATTAGTAGTATACTATCATTAATGCAAACATCCTATCACGCATAATACATCAACTGAATATAAACAAATGCATAACAAAACAATATCATGAAATGACAATTGAATACTTATCTTTATTTGTTTCGTGGGTATACTCCTTCTTGATCCTTCAGCTTCATCGTCTTCTTCATTCATGATCGCATCATTTCTTATCCAAATGCTAAGGTGGATAAGAAGTTCTTCAAGAGTTGAGATCTTCATATTCCTCATTGATTGAGGGATCTTCTTTGTATGGTGAGAGCTTGATCTTTGTTTTAATCCATCTTCTCTTCTCTTCTTATGATTCGAGCTTCTTCTTCTTCTCGGAGTTTGCTGAAAGTAACCACTTCCTTCTGGTACACATTCCTCGAATGAATGAATCCCATGATCCTGGGAGGCTATTCAAGGTGGCCATCACCACTTCTGCACTCTTGACTTCTTCTTTTACCGCTTCAAGTTGTTCTTGATTTGAGAGACTCTTATGACTGCATGGTCTCTGCATTCTAGATCTTCACATTCTTCAACTGGTTTCTTAAGGTAATCTTCTGATGTATGTTCTTCCCTTCAAATAGCTTGGTCAAGGAATCAAACATCTTTGGTGTCTTTGGGGAGACACTTGTGGTACAATTTGATTCATGACTGAATCAACAATGATCTTCTTCCCCTTGACCAAGTTCTTCTTGTGTAAGGCTTCTAGCCTCATCTCCCTCTAGAAATGGAACCTCTATACTCATGTAGGTGTCCAATCCATTTTCTTCAGAGAGATCATATACTTCTAGGCTTGGAATTTGTCAACTTCAACAAGCTTATCATCAAGCTGATGTGATAGATCACTTTGAAATGAGAACCTCAAATGAAAATAGCAAAGGGTTAGATCTTACCGATTTGAGGTGTCTATCCTGGTTCCGGAGCTGGCTGATCTAGGGTTTGTCACAGAAACCCTAATTTTCAAAACTTGGAATCTTTCAGATTTGATTGGATAGACAGATAGATCTCTTCAAATGGAGCTATCCAATGTACTCATTTTCTGAAAACAGTGGAGGGAGCTCCTGGAACAGGAAGCCCTAATTTTCCAATTTCTTCTGCAGAAATTCCTGTTACTGTTTCTATGATATCTCTGAAATTTAGGCTCCTCTATGTCTGAAATTTTGTACCGAGGTAACCTCGCATGTCCCTGATATAACAACGTAGTTTTCATCAGAATTGGTTTCACAATTTTGGATTTATGATCCTTTTCCCAAGGTGACCTGTTACAGGACTGTTGAGAACAGAGAAGTTGTACGACATGCCATGTGTCACTGGTTGATATTCTGAGTCGGATATTCAGACCACCGAAATTAAATTTTGTACCCTTTCTGGAACATCTTCAGGAATTCCATTTGGACCTCTATATCTCAATATATTGCAATTCTCCCCAGGTGTCCTATTTAGGGATGAATTCTGGAAGAGGCTAGAGTCCTAACTTGGAGGGATCATATCTCCCAGAATATAGAGAATATGAGGCTGAAGTTTGGACACAGTGTTATTCTTGATTTTATCTTCGGCCCCTGCAATGTTTTGCTACTGAGACTTTTCCAATCTATAAATATAGAAAATGTACCAAAACTTAGCAGTTTTAGTATTTAGGGTTTTTTTAGCTCGGGGTCAAACTAGGGTTTGAATTTCCTGGAGTTTCACCTAACCAAATTTCTTGATCCAGGTCTCTAAAATTAGGTTTTTATGAAAAGAAAAATCCTATGCTAGTCTCACTCAAAAATTCCTATTCTATAGAAAGCCCTAATTTCTGCATCAAAAACTGAAAATGCTCGGAATTGAGTTCCGCTTCAACAGAAAGATGCGCCCTTCAATGGAGAGTCAGCCTAGCATACTTTTGCTGATAGATTGTGGAGAGAGATGCAAAAATTAAGAATCCATATATTCTATAGATGCACAATGTCTTCTTCTTAGTTTATCTCTGATACCATGTTAGTTTTTCATCATATAAGATAGCATTATGATCTTAGGATCTTTTCACTGAGAGAATAACAAGCACAGCAATAAAACATAAGCACATCACAAGAGACAAGAGACACAAAGAGTTTTCCTTAGGGAAACCATAAAGGAGAAAACCCTGCAACTTCCTCAGAGATAGAATCAGCACCAAAATAGTAAAATCCCAAAACAGTAAGATGCACTCCCGACAGCAGCAGTCTTCTTCTTGTCTAGTCCCAGTGTATTTCCTTCCTCACTAATGCGCTACACTTGAGTGAGTGAGTGATGTGTATTACAAGTGATAAATAGAGAGGCTCTCACTCTTTATTTATATTCTTCCATTCACTTGAAGTTCACTCTAACATGTCATCCTCACTTAACAATTACTTACTAGAGCTGACATCTCTAGGAGTGTCTAATAACCCCAGTGCCCCATCACTTGTGGGGACTTTGCCTCCTCCGACTAATAGGAGGGTAACACAATGGTGGGGCCTATTGCCCCGACTTACAATGAATCACCTAGGTTCAACTTCACTAGGATAGTCTAATAACCCAAGGGCCCCACAAATGTGGGGAATTTAACCCTTGACCAATAGGAGGGTTACCCACAATGAATTGACATGACTTTCTCATTATAGAAACTTCCCGATCGGAACATCGGGGCATGACATGACTCAAATACATCCCAGAATAAACATCATGTTACAATAGATAAGAAATACAAGTGAATACATTCTGAAGTTACAATTACATCAACAACAAGCATGTGGACTGATGGTGTTTTGTAGAGCAAGGGCGGCGACATAGTCGGTCTTCTAGAACGCAGGCCATTCTATCCCTTAAACACATAGGCTTGTGATAGTTTAATATTAAAACATAGGAGGCCATGAGTAAACAACAAATGTCCATCCCCTTGAACACGTGGATAGTGTGTAGCTAGGTGGCAATCATTCTAGAGCATTATTTAAATGCGTCGATCCAACACAGAGATTACCCAAATGCGTGGATGATCAATTTGGCTACAGGCTGTTTCATGTTTAAATGCTCAGAACCAATTATGGACAGCGCGCAAGTTGATGGTCGAGCTAAACAACGAGCTAAATGGAACACTAAGTCGTGATTTGGATGTGCTGGTGTCGATCTAGGGAAGACATGGCAAACCATCAGTGAATTTCGTGCGATGGTTGGATGATGAGCTGAAAGCCAAGCTGGATCATGAGCTGGAATCTATGATGCGAAATGAAGGCTGAATGCATTTTGGTGTTAATTTTTCCAAATGAACTATAAAATTTGCAAACAAATATACATATTAAATAATACATTAAATATTCTTTAAATAATATAATTTTGAGTTAATAAAATCACAAAAAATGATATTAATAACCAAAGTTGTAATAACATCAAATTTGTTCTTACCTTGTGCTAAAATAACGATCTGCATGACATAAAATATACTAAAGATAATAAAATATGTGTTTAAATGTGTTATTTAATTGCCAAAAATGATAATAAAATGAGGCTCAACATTCCCCCAAACCAGAGAAATGCCAGGTCCCACTAAGCAAAAAAAAAATGATTAAGGGAGAAGGAAAAGTTGCGCCAGTAACTACCTTCTACTTGGAGAATGAAGGGAATAATTTAAACTTTAATATTATAAGAGAATATTTATTTTATGTCAAAATAGAAAATATTTTACCAGTCTTAGAAAAAAAATGATGGAATAGTAAGAGATTTGGATTTCTTAGGAGACCATGCTATTATAGCAAAATTCAAGATGTGTGTCATTTAACAAGCATATGCGTTTGATAAATAAATTTATAAATTTTATAGTTAGTTCAACCATGTCCAAAGTAATACTTTGGACATCTTGAACATATATCACAAATGCATAAATAACATTCTTAGTTAACAAGAAAAATAGTTTTCATGTGTATTTAAATAAAAAGATGTTAACAGTAAAATGATAACAAAAGAAATTTTAAGGTCAAAGCATCCACACAAAAATAAAATTGTGTTCAAAAAAAAATTTGGTTGAAAATTTTTAATCATCCATGCTGCTAATACCACAATATCTCATTCAGGGCATCATCTGAACCATTATTCAGATCCTTCGTAAAGTCTTCCACTAAATCTTTCAACATGCTTCATGCTATAACTTCAAAACACTTTAACATTTGTCAGAGATAAGCAATTTTGTCATAAAAAGATAAAAGCAGACAAATATTTTGTTCTGAATCTTCCTAATCTTCCCCCAAACCAAAGATATGGCATGTCCTCATGCAAAGGAGACAAATAGTTTATTTCAGATAATAAAAAGTGCGAGTAAGCTATTACTGTTTTATAAAGAAAAGAAAAATTGACTAATAAGGAAAGTGATTCAGAGATGTATATTTAAGAAAAATAACCGTGCTTAGAAAGATCATATAAAGAGACAATAATATAATTGAAATAGGAAAAGCTAGGCATCTATGCCTCATTGGAAAGATATCTTGTCATCATAAAATACTTTGAGTTTACCCTGGAGTGTGTGAGAGATGTAACTATGGGTCCCATTTCTAGGATAATAACATCCTAGGTATTGATTGAATTATATGGACAGGTCCAAGCCTAAATTATAGCAATTATGAAGTGATAGTAAAGATAATGGGCCTTAACATTTTATTTATATATTTTTTTGAAAAATTTCATGTCACATGATCATTATTTTATGAATCATGTGCATAGTAGTGCATTAACCAGACCTCTTTACCCAATATTGCCCTATTTCTAGCAAGCTTGTTCAGTACCCTGGTGGGTTTATCTTGGTACCATGCAAGTATAGTCCTGCTGCCAACGATCTTGTTTAGTACCCCGACGGGTTTACTTGCATTTATCGAGCTTCCTAGTTTTAATTTGTTACGCAGCATTGACTCGTTGCTAGCCAGCCTATTTAGTACCCCGACGGGTTTTCCTTGTATAATGATATTAAATATATGGAAGACGATTGGTACTAGAGTGTGTTAAGCCCTGCTAAAACACATAATTCAATTTTACAAAATAAACTTACAAATATCTTTTCATACTGGCCTTAATCATAAATCACATCAAAAGAGAATAACTTAAAGCTGTTCTTTGACCTTAGAATCCATCTTTTTTAGAAAGGATAAGTAATGTTCCCCATAGGTAAAAATTCCACCTACTCTCAAGTTATCACAAAGAGATGTTTGAGAGACAAGTTTTGATAAAAAGTATAGGATGAACTAGTAATCCATAGGAACAAGATGAATGATAATGAAAAATAGGTCTTATCAAGTACTGTTCGAAATAACAAATCAGAAATATATATGTCTGAATCAAAATATCAGAAACTATCTGAATCATAAAAGGAGCGGTTAAGAATGATATGCAAGGAGTTATCCTTAATTGTCCCTACAAAATACAAATTAAGAAAAGTTAAGATACCTTATGAGCATAATTACCTTTTCTAGATAATACTTCATGAGCTGCTTATAGAGATAAAGTATCCATGATCAAACTGCAAAACCACTTAAGTTACGAAGAGAAATTCCTATGGCTTGGGGTACCACAACAAACAGCTTGACTCCAGAAATCAATCCTTTCCAATATGCAATAGAAATCAAATATCTAGCACTAAAGGATCAGACCTCGTACCTTATTCCGGACGGTTGAAGTAGATCCCCGTTGAGCTTTCCAACTTTATCTTGAATTGATAGATTACTTCCTCAATAACAAGTAAACAATACAAGCATTCTATATATCATGGTGTTAGATCTATTCTAGCATATATAATCAATAATGTACTATCATTTGACATAATCCCATGGATAAAATATTCATTCAAACACACATTATTGGACAGGAAAAGATATTTCTATTAATATAAATCAGAGATCACAAGATACAACCTCTGACGGAACGTCTGTGAACTGGAGAAACTGAATCCCCCACTTGGGCCTCCACCACCTCAATCCTCCATCTCTCGATAGCAAGCTCACAAGAAAAAGGCAAGCTTGGGAAGAACACACTAGTGCTCCAAGGGACAAAGGGATGCAGACTCAAGCATAAGTTCCACCAACAATGGACTATAGTTTCTTTGCTCACAATTCTCTCTTCTTGCCTTCAATGTACCAAGGGGTTCCTTAAATAGCTTTTCAAAGGGGTAATGAAAGGTCGAATCCAAGCGATATGAAGGCATAGGGAATGCCAGGAGTGAAATGAGTCGGATCCATGTCAAGAAAAACTCCAAAAGGATTTGGACTATGTACACATCCCGATGTATGTGGTTTTAGTGGTCAAAACCGCGTATATACGTGCTTATAGGTTTAAAAGTCACGTGTTTCATTTTTCACATGTTTTTAGGGATGGTCAAGGAAACATCAAAGGACAAAAAATGGTCCATGGGTTCTAAGGATTCTGCAGCGGGACAGGGGTAGGCCATACAAAGTGTGATTCACCTGGAGTGGTGAAATCAGCTATAACAGATGCTCGCTAATGTGTGAGGTCAGAGGGGTTATATGATGGCCGAAATATATTATAAGTCCATCCCAGAAGTGGAGTGATGAAGGATCCCAAATGGAAGACTAGCCACCCAATCAGCATAGTACACTAATACAACTCTGCACATAACTGCAAATACATATAGAAATCCCGGATACATAAGAGTACAATGGCCATGAATAGGCATGATACATGACATCACATATGTGATCATCACCACATACAATATACATAGATCAAAATATCCATGATGAAGATATACAAAGGACCATGATCTCCATAATGGATGAAGATATAATAGATCAAGATCTCTATAGTGGCTGGAAATATCTGACATATACTGGAATCAAGTCATGATAGTTGAAATCTCATGAACAATGGCACGATCAAGGAGGTAACATATAAGAGATTCCACCAATCTAGAAAGTCTTTTACACAAACCGCTATGAGTACATGTCCTACTATGTGAATAGAGGTGTCGAGGTCGAACATAGTAGTCCATCATCTGATTACCGGTCATTAATGTATACCGTTAACAGGCACGAGATCACCCATCAATAATGAAAATGGGAATCAAGGTACTAGAGTGCAAACTAACAAGTGTGAATAAATGTGTTGAGGTTAAACACTTGAGAGGATCCATCGATCAGGGGACATTGATGTATTCCCAAAAACTGTCGATGGTGAGAGAACC
Organism: Pseudotsuga menziesii; assembly: GCA_001517045.1. Taxonomy (NCBI): domain Eukaryota; kingdom Viridiplantae; phylum Streptophyta; class Pinopsida; order Pinales; family Pinaceae; genus Pseudotsuga; species Pseudotsuga menziesii. Next base: position 111,340 of record LPNX010688841.1, on the reverse strand, counting down.
TGCCACTGATGACTACAAGTCTTAAGGCACTCAAAATGACTCTAGATTCCAATCCCAGAATAAATGATCTGAAGTTGATGGGATGAAATCCGCTGGAAGGAGGGCATTAAGGCATCCCCCATCATCCAACATGAGGTACTCAACAAAGCTGTATAATGTGGAAGGACTCGATCATAAGGTGCATGAACCAGTAACTGTACTGGGAATGGCCGACATGCAAGGTCAAGATAACTGAGGAATAGCCGACTCAGGCTTCAAATTCCTTCAAACAAGAGCATAACGACGTATGGTGACTGGATGAAGGCAACATAGACTCGATATACAAACTGGGACATCTCTACGACACAGGAGGCATCAACAGAGGCTCCATAGGGACTATAAGCTTAACTAGTCGATGAAGATAAACTCAGATAAACAAGTACAGCTCCTAAAGTCAAACTATAACCCAACCAATGGATGTGATATACAGTGCTCTGTTCGAAGGCAAAACGACTCAACAACTGCCACAGATTACATCTTTCCTTGTCCGGCTTTTTGGTTTTTTGATTTTTTTGGAAATTTTCAATTATTTCAAAAGCTTGAAAAAAGAATAAAATAGATTTATAGTTACATACTAGGAGGAGATGAGTGTCATAAAGGCAAAAAAACTAGTTCCAAGCAGTGGAACATACCTATGCTCAATCCAAGGATACATGTGTAGGATATCGACACTCGGGGGAAAATCCCCTCTCGGTAAAAAGGGAATCAAGCTGCGAAGGATATAAAAAATGTCTTTGCATGGCTAGACATGAGACAAGCTTGGGATATATGGCTGAAACGCAATGCTAGGGAAGCCGACATAAAGCTCAATAAGGCAGGCAAAGCTCATGATAATACATTCACAACTTGACATAAGGGAGTCCCGAGGAAATGGCCATCATAAAGTTCAAGAGGAGTATGAAGCTCTTGCTCAAGGACATGGCGGGACTAAAAGGGGGACTCCTGGATCTAAGAGAGGACTCACAGCATGGGTACCAAATGCAAAAGGGAGCTAACTAGGACACCCATGTATAGGAAAGCTCTACCATTCACATAGTACCACTTCTAACAACAGCATGAAGGTTCCGTGATACCATGGAATGGTTCGTACCTAAGGTTAAGATGGAATGTTCATAAGGAAATGCATAAGTGCAAGCAGATGTGATATCCTAACCAATATGCTAGTTTAGACATGATACCTGAGGTAGGCACGAACGGGTCGAAACCTCGAAGAGAGTGTACAAAAATTGGACCCTGCATGACAACCATATTAGTCCAAAACAACCCAAAATAGTCAATAAAGAATCCAAACTATAGGATATAGGGAGGAATGATCATGACAAATTCACCCAAAGGAAACAATGCGGTGAACAACAGGACATAAAAAGGAAAGTGATGTGTAGATCCAACATTCACGTATCCACTACCACCCTCGTGAGGGTGACCACCGGTGTAAATACTAAGAGAATGGAGTCAACATCCTCCACAAATGGAGTAGAGGGTGGAATGTGACCACTCCCAAAACCATAAGCAGGGTAAGGGGTTGTGATGCCCCCAAGTCTAACACCAGGGTCCGTACTAGGACCAAGACAGGTGATAGGATACCAGGCATGCCAAAAATAAAATTACCTGAACTCAAGAGAGCATAAATATACTCAAGTAACCATGATCCCAAAGGCCAACTAGTGCACAAAGAGCACACTCCTAAGAAAATCTACAGCCAAAATACAAGCAAACCAAAGGGAGGATATGTGAGATTCCAAATGCAGCAGGTATGTCTCACCTAGGAGAGGTTTGAAACTCCCATACACTACAAGCGAAGGTACGCAACCAATTATAGTGGCCCTCAGCTTCAATGCATAAAGTGACTGTGATGTTTGACCTCTACCTGGTCGGGACACCTACAGAATAACCTTTTCAAGTACCCCCTCGATAACCTAGGTAAGCAAACTAAGGTCACCTCAATATAATCAATGCCCAGGCAGATAGTCGTAGGCGGGATTGACCATATGGGTAGGGTAGCAAAGCCCAAAACTCTCGAAAGAGCCCCCATATATGAATACAATCCTAGAAATATCTCCGGTGCTACTCAGTTATGACTAGGGGTCATCCCAATCAATAACCACTCACACTGGCTCGTGCTTAACTCCCTTTTGAGATGAGGATCCTGAGAAACACTGGTTATACCAAGGATTTCACACACTCACCTAGACAGACACATACATGTTGTTGTTTAGTGATCTTGGAGAATTTACTTACAATGAACTATTCCAATATCCTAAAACCTAATCTTGTTGGTGCATCCTACAAAAGAAAAGAGTGTAATTCATTTTAATTTAGCGTTGATTTTAATTGGATTTATTACTCAAAAGGAAATGGCCATGCAACTAGTGATATGAAGACTCAGCAGAGAAATAAAAGTGCACACCATAACAAACAATGCTAAGTGCAGTCTTTGTCAAATGAAAAATAGGTTATGCCACTACATAAGATGCATAAATATATATTCCTTTCCAAATTCCAGTGCAATCCTTCCTATATGAAAGCCTAAATAAAACTCTCATCCAAGCAATACAATGAAAGTACCTCCTCAAATCCATATCTAGGATGTAACTAAGAGTGCAACTACTTTGTGTGTTTCAATATAAAAGAATGAAAAATGCAATAAAAGTTATCTAAAACTCTCAGTCTCTATAGCAAGTATAAAAGACAAGCCCAGCAAGACAGCAAGACAAAAAGAGTAATGCACTAATGGCAAAAAAAAAAAAGGATAAATGACTAAAACTACTTTCAAAGAAAAATCAATGAAAAAGTGGTCTCCGGTCACAAAAGAAGCATCCAATAGACAACATCAGACCCAAGGAAGATCCAACCACACTCACAACCCACCCAACAACTTCCCACAACATCAAACTCACCAAAAGGAAGGATGTACGAGATTGTTTAAAGAACAACTACGTATATATGCGACTTTTGGCCAAAAACCTGTGTATGTCCGTTACTTTTGGCCAAAAACCTGCATATACAAAGAAGGCATTGGTAAAAAGCAGGCCAAGGGTCAAAACAATAAAGGGGAGTGTCAATGGATGAACATACTATACAATGCAACACAGAAACAAGGAGAAAAAAAGAGCAACTCAAGAATATCAAGTCCATTGTGCCCACAAACCCCAAATAAAAACAAAGAACATCTCCAGTGGAGTCGCCAATTCTATTACGGAGAGAAATTCCTATGGCTTGGGGTACCAAAACAGACAGCTTGACTCCAGAAATCAATCCTTTCCAATATGCAATAGAAATTAAATGTCTAACACTAAAGGATCAGACCTCATACCTTATTCCGGATGGTTGAAGTAGATCCCCGTTGAGCTTCCCAACTTCATCTTGAATTGATAGATTACTTCCTCAACAACAAGTAAACAATACAAGCATTCTATATATCATGGTGTTCGATCTATTCTAGCATATATAATCAATAATGTACTAGCATTTGACATAATCCCATGGATAAAATATTCATTCAAACATGCATTATTGGATAGGAAAAGATATTTCTATTAATATAAATCAGAGATCACAAGATACAACCTCTGACGGCACGTCTGTGAAACGGAGAAACTGAATCCCCCACTTGGGACTCCACCACCTCAATCCTCCATCTCTCGATAGCAAGCTCACAAGAAAAAGAAAAGCTTGGGAAGAACACACTAGTGCTCCAAGGGACAAAGGGATGCAGATTCAAGCATAAGTTCCATCAACAATGGACTATAGTTTCTTTGCTCTCAATTCTCTCTTAATGCCTTCAATGTACTAAGGGGTTCCTTAAATATCTTTTCAAAGGGGTAATGAAAGGTCGAATCCGAGCGATCTCAAGGCATAGGGAAGGTCAGGAGTCAAATGAGTCAGATCCATGTCAAGGAAAACTCCAAAAGGATTTGGATTATGTACACATCCCGATGTATGCATTTTTAGTGGTCAAAACCACGTATATACATGCTTATAGGTTTAAAAGTTGCATGTATCATTTTTCACATGTTTTTAGGGATGATCAAGGAAACATTAAAGGACAAAAAATGGTCCATAGGGTCTAAGGAGTCTGCAGCGGGATAGGGGTAGGCCATACAAAGTGTGATTCACCTGGAGTGGTGAAATCAGCTATAACAACTTATTAGATGATTCAATTTATTCATAAAAACATAGAAAGCAAAAGAGTTGCATGTAATTTATTTTATCAGAAGTGACTCTTATTTATTTATAGAAGCAAAAACATATCTACATGTATACAAGTGATGATAACCCAAAATGATTTCACGGATCAGGAGGAGGAGGAATAACTTCCTCTTCAATCAATTCCATTTCTCTTTGCGGTAAAACATTTTGTGCGAAATCCTGTCTAGATGTTGGTTGGTGGTAAAGCATAAGTCTATGTCCATTCACTAAAAAAGAAACTTCTGAGTCGTCAATTGTTTTAATTTTTACTGATCCATTGTCAAAGGCTGTAACTACTTCATAAGGGTCGAACCAATGGGTAGTTAGTTTTCCTTTAAAGTTTTTAAACCATGAATCGAATAGTAATTCCCAATCTCTGGTATTAAATTGCTTTTTCTTGATAAATTTATCATGCCATTACTTCCGTTGATTCTATATTAGCATGGTTATTTGGAGCACATATTGATATGTAGGATTCATTGTTTCTATGCTTCGTCCAAATCCATACCTAACTGTGCTGCCATACAAAAGGTTTTAACTTGAAATTCAATAGGTAAAAGGACTTGTTTTCCATATACTAACTCATAAGGGGTATGTCCCGTAGTATTTATCCATGTTATCCTATAGGCCCATAAAGCCTCTGGAAGTCTATCTGCCCAATCCTTATAATGTAAGTGAATGTTCTTGGTTAAAATAGCTTTTAATACTTTATTGGTTGATTCTACCTGGCCATTAGCCTAAGGATGGTAAGGTGAAGACTTGCAATGTTGGATACCATACTTCGTAGTGAGCTCTTGCATTAATTTGGAAGTGAATTGAGCACCTTGGTTTGTGACAATTTCTCTGGGTACACCAAATCAGGTAAATATTTCTTCATATACGAATTCTACTACAAATTTCTCTGTAGCCCTAAACAAAGATTTATCTTCTACCCATTTGGTAACATAATCTATGCAAACCAAGATATATTTGTTTTTATGAGACATGGGAGAGATTGGTCCTACAAAATAAAGAGCCCATTTTTCAAAAGGCTCAATCATGACCTACGGTTGTAAAGACATTTGGTCTGATGTCGTGGGTCTACCCATTCTTTCACAACTATCACATCCTTTAACGTACTTGGAAGCATCCTTAAAAATGCTTGGCCAGTAATAACCAGTGTACAATACTTTGTATGATGTTCATTTATCATAAAAGTGTCCTCCACATGGTCCATCATGGCATGCTCGGAGGATGTCTATCATTTCATCCTCCGGCACACATATTCTAATAATAATATCTGGGCCAGTGCGAAAGAGGTCATTATCAACCCAGGAATAGTTAGAGCTTTGTACTATTATGCGGCGTTTCTCATATGGAGCCAAATGGTCTGGTACTTTTCCAGTCACTCGATAGTTTGCAATATCAGCAAACCAAGGGGTTTGAATAGATACAGTGAACATATGTTCATTAAGAAAAGTATCATCAATAGGTTTAGTATCACTATCACATTGTATACAAGAAAGAAAATCCTCTACTAAGTTTTCTTTACCAGGTCAATCAATGATGGTAATATTAAATTCTTGTAATAGGAGAAGCCACAGGGTAACTCTACCATTGGTGATTGGTTTATAGATTAAGAATCTAATGGCAGAGTAATTGGTATGCACAAAAACATCATACCCTGTAATACAATAGCAGAATTTATTAATAGAATAGACTACCACCAATTTTTTTTTTTCCAGTAACGGTATAGTTTAGTTCGACAGGAGAAATATTTTTGCTGATAAAATAAATGGCATAAGGTGATTGTCCTTCTTTTTTTCCTAGGACTCCTCCTATGGCCGTATCAAAAGCATCAGTAGATATATGAAAGGGAAGGGTCCAGTTAGGGCCCCTAAGTATTGGTGCTACTGATAGTTTAACTTTTAAATCTCAAACTTTTTTGACAAGATTATGTCCATTGGAATTCTACATCTTTTATGAGCAATTTAAACATTGGTGTAACTATCTTTGTAAAGTTTTCAATAAAGCGACGATAATAGCCTACATGAGCCAGAAAGATTCTCGCCTCATTTTGGGTTTTTGGAGAGGGAAGGGAAACTATTACTTCAATCTTAGCAAGGTCTAACTTAATCCATTGAGAAGAAATATGGTGTCCTAAAACTATACCTTCTTTCAGTAACATTTTACACTTTTCATGACTAAGAGCTAAGTTTGTCTCTTGACATCGGATCAAAACTTTCCTGAGGTTGTCAAGAGCTTCTTGGAAAGTATTACCATAGGATATAAAATCATCCATGCATACCTGAACACAGTCATGTATAATATCAAAGAAGATGCCTAAGACTGCTCGCTGAGAAGTTCTAGGTGCATTACATAAGCCAAATGTTAAAACTTCATAAGCAGATGTCCCACAAGGACATGTAAAAGTGGTCTTATCCTGATCTTCAGGTGCTATGAGGATTTGGTTGTATCCACTATATCCATCAAGAAAGGAGAAATACTGCTTACTTGACAAGGTATCTAATACTTGGTCAATAAAGGGAAAAGAAAAGTAGTCTTTAAGAGTGGTTTTGTTCAGTTCCCTAAAATCAACAAAAATACACCATTTCCCTATAACTTTATTTGGAACTACCACTAAAGGAGACACCAATTTTCTATCAGAAATAGGATAGATGAAACCGACGGTAAGAATTTTTTGTAATTCTTCTTTTACTATATCCTTCAAAGCAGGATTCATCCTCCTTTGAGGCTGTCTTACAAGTGGTATATTTGGATCCATATAAATGTGGTGAATACAAGTGTCAGGGTGTATACCCTTCATATCAGTGTATTCCCATGAAATTGCTCTAGTTTGTTTTTTAATAACCTTAAGTAGTTGAGCTTGTTGATGTTCACTTAACCCTGCATTTATGTGCATAAATTTTTCAGGACCGACTTCACAAGGTATGGTGAAAGGTCCTGTATTCTCTTCGATTATGAAGACACAAGGTGTTTCTATAAACATTGAGAGAGACATAGTTTCTTGAAACTCATATCCAAAGATTTGGTCAAATTTAGTAAATGATTGAGGAAAATCTATACTAGTGGTAGAGGAAATAAACTAATTTAATACATTCTCATTAGTCTGCTCCTGCAATGCCCAGGAGAAATCACTAGGAAAGCAAAGGTCATCAAAATATTTGTCCCCAAAGGAAAAATTTAACCACCATGAAGTTTCAGTTACTGGTTGTGCTGGGGGATATAAAATTAATCTTTGGGTATACAACCCATTGGAAATGGTCATCTCCCCATCCCTACATCCTATAAAAGCATTGGTAGTAGCTAACCATGGTCTTCCCAAGATAATAGGATGTCCTTTAGAAGGATCCTTTGATTCTATGACCATAAAGTCGACAGGGTATTCCCATAGAGCTACTGATATAATAATGTCATCCAAGACTCCAATAGGCTTTACCGTAATACAGTCTGCTAGTTCCAAGATGGAAGGGGTAGGTCGAATAAAGTGTCCCAATTGTAGAGCTTCTAAAGTTGCGCTGGTCATCATATTGATGGCTGATCCTAAATAGATTAATGTGTTATCTATGGAGGTATTATTTATAATTAAAGTCACTACTGGGGCTCTTGTATATGTATATTTTTCAATCCAGGATTGATCTCACATATATTTAGACATCTCTCCTATGACATGAATTGTAAGGGGGTGTTTTTGTTTATTCCTTGGGCATTTAATGCATAATTCCTTTATTACCTTACTGCAGATTGGTATATATTTAATAGCTTGTAATAATGGGATTTTGATACATATATGTTTTAATCCATTCAAGATATCATACTCGGAATAAACTACAAGTTTTTTTATTACTAGTATTGCTGGAAATGGAGGAATTCTTTGTTCTTGAATAGGTTCTTGCAGAGGATGGGTAGGTACTAGAACTTTTGGAATGTTCACATCCTCCAAGATGGCATCATTCATGGGTTCATTTAAATCTTATTCTTCTTCGTTTTCCTCATGAATGACGACTGATGTTCTGGGTTTATCATTAACAACTCTTCCAGACCGTAATTGAATCTTATGTATAGGTACAGTCGAAACAAGGTAGGATGGAAGAGTTGGCAGCTCAATATTTTTAAGATATTGAGTTTATTTATTATTAGGGTTAGGTATCAATTGTGCATGTAATAATTTTTGTCACAAAGGATTTGTATTTTGGAAGTGATGAGGTTGTTGTGCAATGAGAGGAACTGGAGGTACAAATCCAGGAAAATGCTATTGGAAATTCGGTTGATGTTGAGGATAAGGATGATTAGGTGGAGGGATAGGTTGCAACTGAGGGTATGGATGTCCTCTCCACCCTTGTGACCAATACTGTTGCTGTGGAAATTGAGGAGGAGGATACTGAGGTGGCCAACTCTACCAACTAGGATTGTAAAATTGTTGGGGTTGTTGGTATGGAGAGTAATAGGGTGGGGATTGTGGTGGAAAACTCTGGTATGCTAGTTGATCTCTAGATTACGAAGGAGGCCTCCTAGATGTTTCACCTACATCCCCACTCTTATATATGGATTTCAATCCAGGAAAGGATGGACAGTTGTCTGTTGGATGTTCCTCTATAGAGATGTGACATATAGAGATATTGTTTAACGGACATTCCCTTTGGGGATGTTTTGTTCTACACCTTGGACATAAAATACTCATTGTTTCCCATTCTTCATCTTTCCTTTTCTTGGCTTTTAAAGAATCTAATTGAGAACCCATGGCTCCTAAGATGTTAGTCTTAAAATTTTCCAATAGGTTACCCAATTCCATCCTTGTAACCCCTCTTGAACTAGGAACGTTTCCTCTTACATTTCTACTATAAGGCTCTCAAACATTTTACCCAACTTTCCCCGTACTTCTAGAATAAGTTTTACACATCTCACCGATCTGTGCAAAGGTATTATGAGAAATATTACCAACTACCATGAGATTAAGACTCTCTAGAAAGTCCTCAAAGATTCCTTTGAGAAAAAGTGTATGTATTGCACCTTCTCGAAGGTCATGATACTTTGATTTATGAAGTGTATAAACGAACCTTTCGAGATAATCCTCTACGATTTTATTTTCAAGTTGTTGTATCTTGAATATATTGTGTCGAGAATATTTAGGTTTGCAGTATTCTTGATACTTTCGCAAGAATGAGGTTCTCATGTCATCCCAAGTCCTGATGGTGGATTCACCTATTCCCATGAACCATCGTAAGGGAAAAATCTTTTAATGTAGTGGGTAAGAGTTTTAGTTTGTGAACATCTTGTAGATAATTATAGCTCCTACAGAGAATATCAAACTCGAACAAGAATGTGTCCTGGTCCTCATTACTTTTTCCATAAAAGGTAGGTAAAGAAGAAGGAGGGATGTTTTTTATATTTACATCCAGTACAGTATCTGGAATAAGAAACCCAAAGGTAGCCTCAATTTGATTTTCTCCTTCTCCTTTGTTATTTCTAAATTCGTTATGATCTTCATTCTCTCCTCATCCCTCCATATATGCTGGGTTTTTAATATAAATATACCTAGGAATATCCTTTCGAGGTGATAATGGAGCGTCCCAACGCTCTATTTCGGGAGAGATCTTCTTCTGGTCAACCATTTTCTTATTGAACCCTATAGGGAAAGTAGGTTTTACTGTGGATTTCTCAATTTGTGAAATGACTATATCTGAGGGGTTTCCAAAGAGGGATTTTACCTGTTTAGGATCAACAAGGTCAACAAAGTTTGAACTTCCTACTAGTGAAAAGGTCGTATCCTTTGGTTTTGTGACTAGTGGAGAAATAGAGATTACTAGTGGTTGATCCTTCTGAACTTCTTCTGGAATGAGGTCCTCAAGACCTTTGTTCAAGGTTCCATTAGAGAGAATTTGAGGTCAAAAATGGGCCTCAAAAGGATCAAAATGTACTATAAAAATCAACCAATTACATTCTAGTAGATGACATCATCCCCCATGGTTGAGGTGGCATTGCATGAGTTAAGAATGCTTATTTGTCACATTTTCTATGGTGGATGAAAACCCATAGTTAACCAAGGTAGTGGTACAAGTACTTATAAGTCATAAAGTGAAGTACTCACAATAAAAGTCATTTCATACTTTCTCATAAGATAATATTATTATTATTTTCAAGTAAAGTACTCACAATTCACTTTCTCATAAAATAATATTATTGTCATTTTCAAGTAAAGTACTCATAATTCATAAAAATGTCTTTTCACATTTTTTTATAAAATAATATATTGTCATTTTCATGTTTTTTAATTTTAAATTATATATTCACTCAATTGTATTTAATGTCATAATGTCAAACTAATATATATATAATCTTGTACTTTTAAAATAAATTAAATTCATGAATGATATTTATATGAAAAAAATATGTTAGTTATGCATATAAATTAAATTCATTTCTGTTTAATTTTATTTACAAGTTAAAGACAAATAAATGCTAAAGGACAATAATTTTTTGAGAATTTACAATGAATCTTAGTCACATCATTGTAGAGTTATTTTATTAATTTTATTTATAGTCAATTTAGAAAATTAACTCTCAACCATGGTTATTTATATTGTACATAAAAAGTAGTGTAGGAGGTGAGTTGTCATATATACCTACCCCATAAAACCCCTAACTCATAATATTTTAATATATCTTATATTTTTGTAGTACATGTCTTAGGAGGCCCATTTTTGACCTCAAATTCTCTCTAATGCTTCTCCTTCTATGGTTCCCTTAGTAAGATCTCTTGGAAGAGTTTCTTTAGGTTTCCAAGCAGAATTACTCCCTTCAGGAATTTTTCGATACATTTCTGGTGAGTTAGTAGTTGGGGTGTTACGTACCCTGGAATGGTTATTAGAAATGTAGATGGATTTTCCTATCTTAATAAATCTACCTGTTGCACCTGCAACAATTTCCCAAAATTCTAAAAATTTTTAGGACCCTCCTTTACTTTGAATTATGTTGGTTCTTTCTTGATTTCAGCCTATTAATTTTTGGCCTATGGATTTTGGAGCATCTACTAGCCTTTTGGTTGCTGTAAATTGAGTGGTTTTTCTCTTTCAATGCTTAAAAGGATCCCATCTTCAATTAAGTTCATCGTCATCTTTCAAATCTTTCAAAACCTTGTCTATAGGGAGTTAATTTTTTCATCTGTTTTGTCGTTGCGAGCGGTTTAATGATCTTCCTCCCCGCCGTTGCGGCCCGTTTCTGAATCTTGGACTTTCGTTGTCGTCCAGACCATTTCGGGTGGTTTTGGAATCTTTCGACCGTTGCGCGTGATTTTTTGATTCTCCTTCGTTGCGGACGGGTTTTGGTTCTTCATTGGAGGAATGTAAATTCTTCTTCGTCCGACATTGTGGACAGTTTGTTGCTTGTCCCTCCCGACGTTGTGGATCGTTTCCGGAAAGGGACTTTCCGTAGCGCTCCGATGTTTGTTTATCTCCCGGCTGGATAGCGGAACGATTGAACACTACTTAATTCCCTGTTGCGGATGACATTTTACTCTGAGGGCCCGACGTTGTGGAGGGGTTTGAACTCTTGATCATCCGATCAAGGTGTCCGCCGACGCCCAACGACGGTGATTCAAATGTTATTTATTCGTTGCGGGCGAGTGAGTACAGGGGGTTGTCCGCCCTTGCAGAGGAAATGGAGTTCTGGCCACCCGACCCGGTTTCAGTTCGCGCCCGATGGATTTTTCCCCGCACGTGTGGCAGTTTTTCAATATATACGGGGTGACAAATGGGGTTTTGTATTGTTTTCAAGCGCTGTCGTGGTAAGTTGAGCTGTCATTTTAGGAGCGCGTGAGGATCTAGCTGTTGGTGTACCAGTGTCCAAGTGGCAGAAGGAGAATTCTAACCGGCATCAGCTCACTTGTTTGTTGGATTGCCAGGTAGGATCTTTACACCCTAACATCGTGTTTGTTCAAGGTTTCGATTAAGGGATTTATGTATTGGTTCGAGTATTGCTAGAATTAGGCCCCCATAGTTCCTTTTCGCTCACACGAGGAATTTTTCTCCCACAGCTAGAGTTGTCATAATCGTCTCCCTCGTGGTTTGCGCTCGTTTTTCTTCTTTTTAGGGTTTCCGGTTGGATAGCTGTTTGCGGGGGGGGGGGGTTTCTTTTTAGAACCCACGTTTTATTTTGTCGCGGCCATTTCAGTCTCACCCTGAGTAGTAGAGGAAGGCCAGGTGCAGGCGGCCGTCTTGCCACCTGCACCTGGTTTGTTTCCTTATGATGATGATATCCGTCGGTTTTTTTCGAAGGGGTTTTTTTGCCGAAGCTTTGATGGTGATTGCTTATCTGGTTAGTTTCCTTAATGAGTTTGCCCCTTTTTTTTTCGAGCCATAACCTCCGCCCGCGCCACGCAGTTCGTCATTGTCGGCTACCTTGAAACCCTAGGGCCGTGCCGCTGTTAGCATTTAAGTTCTGGGGGAAGCATGAACAGTGGTGTTGGTGAGAGCTCCCTGTGCAGAAAGTGGTTATGGAATCCCGCGGTTTATAGTCGCATCGATGTAACTTCCATGTCCGCGAGCAGCATAAGCTTCTACTATTTTTTCATCCCTACTAAAACCATGTCTGAGTTCGAAGATTTATAGTCGCACCTTGTGTTTAAAATTTATGCATTTGCATTTCATATCGTTTGATTGGAAAATGGCGAAATGTGGAATAATGTAATTTTGAGGCTAGGCCATTTAATGAATATTTCCGTTTTTGATTTTACACCACATTAAGACCTTGCTCATTATAGTGAAGTGGCAGACTGAGTCCATTTTGTGCTGATAGTTTTCACAGACAAGGCATGACGGGATTGTGTGTACATGTGTTGGCCTATTTCTTGTTTACATATTAACATAGAATAATAGTATGTTGCAAAATATTGCACGACCATTTCAAATCTTTCAGCCTGAAGGGCCTAAGTCTAATCCCGTTATAGCTTTGATGCACTTGAGAAAAGATAAAACTGCTGCAAAATGTTCACAAGCCTAAAAATACTTAATATCATAATGTTGTACATTGCAGGAAAAATCTACAATGTCCAAGAGGCAGAAGAAGAAATCCCCAGCGGTGGAGGAAGTACCAGCACCAGACACAGAAGCAAAAACTGAGTACATCTATGAAGACACCCAATGTGTCTCGGGGGTTGAACCTGAATATAAATGGGGAGACATATACAAGATGATTTCCCGCAAGGAAGTCCCAGACATCGGTCTTGAGGAAGCACCCATTTACACAAACATAGAAAAATCTGCCATTATGAAAGTTGCCACCAGGCCCGAGCTGTTTCCATGCCCGGAGGTGATGAGATGGGTTCTACCAAATATCAACCACAACTCAATGCTTATGTGTAATGTCGAGGGCCAGGGTTATGCCGCCTTTAGCCCTGGGTATGTGGCCTTAGCTTACCACTTGCCGGAGCCTCAGCTCTTCCTGACAAATGAATGGCTAGACAACCTTAGGATGGATTTTGTAGAAACCATGAAGAGGATGCTCTTGCCAGGGAAGCTATACCGACATAGAGCAACTAAAGAATATGACACAGCCAGTCTCAGACCTACTTACAGATTCATAGCTCTAATGTTGAATAGGATCTTCGGGAGAGAAAATGGCAGACTATACAAATTCGAGTGGATACCCCTGATGTTCTATGTGGTCACAGAAGGCACGATATTCAACTGGGAAAGTATAGTATCAAGCAGTCTCTCCTCTTGTGTGGCTGCAGCTTTGGAAGGAGAAGCCAGGAAGAAATCTGAGTTTTATATGAGCTCGATCCTGATAGATTGCATACTTTGTCATCAGCCTTTCCCCGGCCTCCAGTGTGTATGGGATAGAGACAGAATGCCTGTATATGCGGCCTACAAACCTCTAGGGGCTCATCTATATCACAGTCACTACATAGAGGTCTGTGAGCAGTTCCTCATGCCATTATACACACTCATCTTCCGAAAAGAATGCGATTGCATGTCAGAAGACGCTATGTAGGTCATTGATGAATATGGAGATTACTTTCTGACTGAAAATAGTATGTATATCAGGATGTTTGGAGGGTCAAAGACCCCTTTTTTGCTGCCCAAATATGCTACAGATTATATAATCCATAAGGAGGTAGTCAGACAAGTATACATTGATGCAGTTGGTCACTTCTTGTTCCAATACAAGAAGACTACCTATCCCCCCCTTCCATTTAAACTGGGAAATTATAAATTCACAAATGTAAAAGAAGCGCCCGAGTTTATAGAAGAACTAGGGAAGTTCCGCTTTGGCGAAATGACTTTTTGAAGGAATGATACTCATGGCAGAGTAGCGGAACACTGTAAGAAACACAAGGTGACCTACGAATACAGCCATTATTTTGATAGCGATGAATCGGTTTACAGGATGGCTCCAAATATGATAGAGCTCCACAAGAGATTCAAACCTAAGCAATCCACCAAGGGTGGAAAAGGATCTGAGCAAGAGAAGGCTGAACAAGCTAGGGCTGAAGAAGCAGCCAGAACAATAAGAGAAGAGGCTCAGAGGTTGGAAGAGGAGGCTGCAGAATGGCTGCGAAAAGGATAAGAAGAAAAGAGGAAAGCTGCCCAGGAAGTAGCTGAACTGGAAAAAGAAGCAGCCATAGAAAAGGAAGGAGCTGCTAGGCAAGCATCCGAAGAGACCTAGAGAAGGTTGAACAAAGAGCTTCAGAGGCAAGAAACTAAAAAGATAGAAGGAACACAACAGCAGGCTTCTGAAACACAAGCGGGGCAGAGCCAAGGAGAGGAAAACCCTGAAGTGCAGATCCTTCAAGTGCCCACCACCATTACTCCTTCAACCTCTACGCTTCAGTTAGTACCCTTCATGCAGAAAAGGGGGGAGGAAGTCCTTGACTTTACCACAGTATATTATGACAGGGCTACCAAAAGAATCATGAGGAGAACAGAGAAAAAGATAGAAGCAGAAGGAATGACTAGCAAGATGATATCAGATAAAGCCATGATGGTAGGGACAGATGTAGATCCGAGGTTTACCATAAGTGTCAGGAAGGAAGCCATACATGCTTCGGAAGATAACATAGATTGAATGATGAATGAAATAGAATCCACCAAGAAAACCTCCTCTCAGCTGAAGGAAACCCTGAGAAAGGAAAGAGAAGAGGGAAATAAACTTAAAAGGAAATATGATCATGTGCTCAGAGAAATGGAGGCTACAAAGAGTGAAATCTACGCCATCCAGGTAGCAGCACATGCACAGGAAACAACACAAGAAGCCCTAGAAAGAGCATAGCAATAAATTATGGACTTGAAGAATGAAAGAGAACAGATGAGGGCGAAGATAGAAGACCTGGAAGAGCAACAGAATGTTATATACAAGTCCAATGCTACATATGTTAAAGAACTAAAAGAGCAGCTGGAAGTAGCAAAGTAACAACAGGTTGATCTGCAGCCGACCAAAGAACACATCCAGGCCCAGAAAGCTAAGGTGCTGCACCTGCAAACTGCTCTAGAAGAAGAAATATGCCAGATCCTCCAGGTTGATAGCCGATTGGAAGAAATCCTAGAGACTGCTTCTTACTTTGTTGATAGGTCACAAGATATCCTTGAAGTATTGACCACCAGGATCGCAAGGGTAGAGAAAGGTGAGGAAGTCCCAGCAGGACTATCAGACAAGAATAGACAAACCCTTTAGCAAGATTATGACTTGATGGAGTTCGATATCACTACTACAGAGGACTTCAAGAAAAATGTCTAGAAAACAAAGGGACTTTGCACCGAATTTTTCAGGAGAGCCTTAGTCATTTACAACCGGTGTCAAGTAGAAGCTGAGCAAAGGCTACACGAGTTCCCAGATCATGACTCATTTATAGAAATGTTGCAGAGAAGACAACAAGAGGAGGAGGCCAAAGTACAATGCATCAAATCCATTGATGAACAAACCCTGAAGATTGAAATAGGCCATACAGCCATTTGTTTGTAGCTCCTAGAAGAACAGGTGAGACTAAATGCAACCAGGGTCGAGGCCATCAAGAAAAAGGCTGAAAAGTTTGAGATTAATATCTAATTCTTGGAGCCCAATTCTTTTGAAGATCTCGCCAGTGAAGCTGCAGCATGGAAGAAGTTCCTAGAGAGTCAAGCGGGGCCCTCTTAGTGAGAAATCGGTCATTGTAATATTGTAAAATATTTGTAAAAGCTTTTGGGAAAAGGGGAAGCGTTAGGAAGACCAAGGGTTGGGATTCCCAAAGGTCCCTTTGGGAAGCCCAACCATTTCTTGTATTTTGTATAAAAGTAGGAGACATAGATAATGAGGGGGATTTTTTCCCAGTAATACTGGAGGACCTATTGTAAGAAGAACTACTTCCTTTTGCAATAAAGCTTTCAGTTTTCCTGTTGGAGAAAGAGATGTGAAGTTTCCAAATGCTAACAAATGGATGGCGGAAAGATGAACTACTTTATTTTTTAGCTTGTGTCCATAATTCGTGAGATCGTTCTAACTTCATGACCTATGTCTTGTTAAATGGTTTCTGATTCATTGTGTGGAAAGTTCACTCAGAGTAATGCTTGTGGCTCATATAACAGTTAGCTATCTGATTGTTAGAATATTTTCTTGTTCATGTGTTGTAAACGTAAATATCAGCTATCTGTAATTTGGTTTATTATACATGGAGATAATGCATTACTCATTAATAATCATTTTCTAGCTCCTCGGGGATAGGTAGTTAGGTGTTTAGATAGTTAGTTGTTTTACTTCATAGTTGCATATGTGGTTTGGATGTTCGAGAACCTAAGACGAGAGGTAAGAACCAGCGCAGCACATTGTGTCGTTCCTTACATTTTTATCACCCTGCATGTTTAAGATAGGCATGTGCATTGCATACATTAAGTCAAAATACAAATTCCAGTGGACCGGGCTGCAACCGGTAAGCCCTTGTTGTTACTTTGACCTACGGTATCCGGACCGTAAACCGGACGAATTCCCTATACCAAACAGTCAACGGGATAGTTGGGAACGTTGATTGGGGAGAATCCCTTACTGTTGCCTCCTGCGAATTTCCAGGCCTCAACACTACCCTAAGGATCTCTAAGTCTATTCATGAAAAGAAAACTAAATTAAAGGAAACTTATGCTATAACTATTGTTGTTGGGTTTGGGGGCACCTGTTATAACAGATGCACTGGTTCTATTAAAAAAAAGTACATGACAAATGCAAAAAATAAAACACTTACAAAAACAACAAAGGAACAACAAGGCTTTGGGGCACCCCACTATAGTGGATGCGTCTAGCTGTTACACCAAATTCCAGGAATTTTGTAGTGAAGTCGTATTTGTGTCTTACTGTTCTCCCCTCCCTCTTCCTGTGTAATATAAAAATAATTTATATATCTATATAAACTTTATAAATGAACCCTATTTATTCTACCTTATAAAATAACTCCTAGACAACGACGCCAAAAATGTTTGGGTGTGTTCTACTATCTTAAATACACCTAATATTTAATTATCAACTGGGGTTGGTAGGATTAGAGTTGATACAAAATATATGCAAAGGTAAAAAGGCTCCTAGGATGTCATGGAGATATTTTAATAAACAAAAGATTGAAAGATCTTTCAAAATGAAAAACCGAGTCAAACTCCTAAGACTTTCTAAATAATTGGAATGGATTGGAGTATCAAATTTTAAATAGCTACTAGAAGAAAGATATAAACAATAATTCTTATAACTTCAGACACTAACTCATACATAAAAGGAATTATAACAGTTGAATTGACAAATAACCAAATAACTACTCCTTAAGCGGAAGGTTGGGGTAAAAAGACAACTTATCTTTCAAAAATAGAAAAATGAAAAAGCAAGTAGAAAACTTAATAAATAAAAATTTGAAAGAAGAAAGTAGAAAACTTAATAAACCTAATAAATAGAAGAAAGAAGAAAACTTAATAAAGATATTTAAACTCTATTCTTCAATAAATACAAACCAAAAACAAGAATGATTCCTATGATTACAAATAATCTAACTTCCTCTTAAAAATAATACATCTAACCCTAAAATATATATGCAAACAAGGATAACCATCACGTAAAACAATAGTAAAACAAAATCAGTGTTTAATATCCAAGAAATAAGAACAACTCAATCCATACTTAATTTAAGGTGAAAAAAAAAAGAATAATAAAACTGTAATCAATAACCTAAAACAACCAAACTTTAATTGTAATGCACAAATAAAACTACCAACTACAAACATAATCCAAACATTGACAAAAAAAAACTGGAAACAATCTTAAAATATAGAAAAAATAGTAAAAACATAATCGAGGGTTAAATGACAGACTGAACAGTAGGTCTGTAAAGGGTGGTTGAATGGCAGACTAGACATATAGTTCGAATGGTAGTTCGTATAGTTAAAAATGGTAAAATCTAACCTAAATGAACTAATTCTTCAACTGAAGTTATGAAGATCTAAACCTAATGCATGGAATCAATAAACAAACCTATTTAATCAACAAATTGACTTCAAACTAACTCTTAAACAAAAAGAAAGCATTGCATATTAAACTAATTAGTAATCTAGAAATTAATTTAAACAAATTGGAAATTAACTTAAGCAAATTAATGGTAGGAAATAAATAAACAAAACTGAATCTAAATGAAATCAAACTATTTCATATAAGCAAATTCATAACAGGAAATAAATAAACAAGACTAAATTCAAATGGAAGAAAACTATTTTATATGTTTGGAAATAAAGACTGACAGCAATACTATAATGAAATGACTGTAAATAAAATAACTGAAAGTAAATAACTTAAAACAAATGTCTGAAAGCGAAGCTATGCGCACATCTACTTGTTTAATTGCTGAAATAAAACTAAGCTAATGCAATACAGGAAATAAAATAGCATTTACTATTATCTAATGAAAACAAACTGGAAATTAAACTAGACTAGCTAAAATAGAAAAGAAAGAACTGAATTAAACAAAGAAATGAACCTCTGGTTGATGAGGGGCCCTCTCAACAATCAGGGGTGAATCTTGCTAACTCCTACTCAAACACAATCTTCAACATCAATGCATACAACTCTTTATTCAAACTTAGAAACAAGATTACAATGTTTATGAACTGATTAACAAAATACTTCTCTAAATCTCTTGACTAACCCTGCTCTTTATTTAGAGACTAATATATAATTGAATTCAGGCCAGCGCATAGTCTGGTTCTTCCTTTAGCATGATTGTGGCATGATATTACTCCTTTCATATGGGCATATTC
This sequence comes from Pseudotsuga menziesii, assembly GCA_001517045.1. NCBI lineage: Eukaryota > Viridiplantae > Streptophyta > Pinopsida > Pinales > Pinaceae > Pseudotsuga > Pseudotsuga menziesii. Next base: position 91,862 of record LPNX010688841.1, on the reverse strand, counting down.
TCTTCAGTGTGGCGTCAATCCCTTCCTTATCATGGTTGATGGGCTAGTGTTGAGCGCAGGTTTGTACACAGCAGTAGGATTCTAGAATGTAGGTCCCTCATCAGCATGAGCATGTGGACTGATGGTGTTGTGGAGAGCAAGGGTGGAGACACAGTTAGTCTTCTAGAATGCAGGATGTTCTATCCCTTAAACACATAGGCTTGTGATAGTTTACTATTAAAATAGAGGAGGCCATGAGTAAACAACAAATGTCCATCCCCTCAAACGCATGGATAGTGAGGATCTAGGTGGCGATCCTTTTAGAGCATGAGTTAAATGCATCGGTCTAGCATAGAGATTACCCAGATGCATGGATGATTAGTTTGGTTGCAGGCTGTTTCATGTTTAAATGCTCAGAACCGATTATGGAAAGCACAAAGGTTGATGGTCGAGATGAACAGTGAGCTAAATGGAAGTCTGATCTGTGAGCTGGATGTTCTAGCGTCGATCTAGGGAAAACATGGCAAACCACTAGCAAATTTCATGTGACGGCTGGATGACGAGCTAAACGCCAAGCTGGACATATGGTGCGAAAGGAAGGATGAATGTGTTTTGGTGTTAATTTTCCCAAACTAACTATAAAATCTACAAACAAATATACATATTAAATAATATATTAAATATGCTTTAAATAATATAATTTTGAGCTAATAAAATCATTAAAAATGATATTAATAACCAAAGTTGTAATAACATCAAATTTGTTCTTACCTCGTGCTGAAATAATGATCTGCATGACATAAAATATACTAAAGATAATAAAATATGTGTTTAAATGTGTTATTTAATTTCCAAAAATGATAATAAAATGAGGCTCAACAATATCTAGTAGAAGGCATTAATATTTAGCAACCCATCCTTACTCCATAATGTTTTCAATGTTTAGAGGAAGGAGTGGATGGAAAGTCATTAATAATTTGTAAATACCTCTCACAAATTGAATATATACCAATGGATGAAATCATTGACAAATGTTGTCATTTTTCTTCAAATTGAATATATACAAATCGACGAGATCATTAACAAATTTTGTTATTTTTTCCAAAAGGGTAGGGGCCTAACAGGTCATCTCGGTCTCCAGGCTGGTGATCTTCTCGTGGAGTCCAAGAATCTAGATCCCCACATACCCTTTACACTATGCGTTGATTAACAATGATAAGGTTGGGATTTATAAACACTAAATAAATCAACTTCTATATCGATGTGGGACAAATCCCAAACATTGACTCAATATACACCATTGATTACCAGATCAGATGATTACTGAATCTCCTAGATGAATTTTGTTGCAGATATTCATTTCAGCGATTTCCCTTATTCCTGCATCAATCACCCGTTCCTTCATCATGATGATATCCTTCTTTGGGCACTCTTCAATGAAACCATGAAACGTGGCATGAGTTCCATGACCCGAGGTACAAGCACTTGAATCAAAGGCATTTATTTTGCAATGCCAATAGGACTTAGTAAAATTGTGTAACGTTTCAATTCACAAACAACATTCACTACTACATAAAAGAACTTGTATAAGTTCAGAGCACCAAGAGTCACTATATAGGATTCCAGTTACTAGTTGTAGCCATGATGAAAAAAAACATCTAAAACCTATTCAAGAAAATATTCAATAGCCAAGAAAGAACTCAAGATATTAAAAGCAATATCCACTGATCCATCAGGTTTTTTTTGAAATTGACGATGTCTCTCTGGATGAGTTGCAATTCTGTAGTTATATGCCTCCTCTGGAAGCAGAACCAGTATTTCCAAAAAGATGGGAAAGAATTTCAGCGTAGTACCTGACTCATTTATCAACCAATTTAAATGTCCACCATTACCCCAATTTTCCTCTATAGATTAGCATAATTCATACTCATAATTTTGACATATTTATCTTGAAGCTATGCAATAATATTGTAATGCAACATTAAACCGCTTAAAAAATACTACCCCAAACTCAGGATTCTTTCCATTGGAATGGTATGCAAAAATGTTCATATCAGTTCTGAATTTCAAGACAGATTTCCCAATGTGATATTTACGAAGTAGAAATTGCCTATTTAAATTGCTAACTTCAATTATATCCATGTAAATCTATCTGAAATATCCAGTAATTGCACTTTCTACAGAGAAACTCCCGCATCCAAGCAAATCCTGTTCACATTTCTTTGAGCATCCAGGTTGTCTAACTCATTCAACACAACATTAGTATCCCTATTCCAGTCATAATTTATAGTAGAGTCAGTACTTTCAATGCCATCACAATAGAATTTGAGCCCAAAATCCGATAGTTTCCATGTCTGAAATTCAACAATTACCTATCGATTCTCAGACACCTTAATTGTATTTTTGTCATCAGTGGCATAACCTCGGATATTTGATGGCATGCCAATACCCATTGATTTTTCAATGGACTAAACCGAAATATTTCACCACTAAGTCGTTGAGTGTCGGATGTCATGCCGTCGAAAATTCGACGTCTGTGCATCGCATATCTAACTTATGGCCAACGTCAAAGTGTCAAAAAACTAACTTATAGATGTCAAAAGTATGACTTATGTCCGATGTCAGCTCGTCGAAACTTCAACATATGGCCGTCGAAAATATGATGGGATCTCTTGTCGGAGGTATATCCATCTTGTCAGATGAGGCCGTTGGAATCCGACGTATCGGCATCGAAAATATGATGGGATCTCTTGTCGGAGGTATGGCCGCCTCGTCAGACTTGCCACTAGAATCCAACGTATCGTCATTGAACATCCGACGGGATTTATTGTCAGAAATATGGCCACCTCGTCGGATGAGCCACTGGAATCCAATGTAATGTCATTGAAAATTTGACAAATGCTCTCGTCGAAGGTATGGAAATCTCATCGGATGGGACCACATGGCATCGAAAATCCGATGAGAAATTATATAGTTAAACAAAAATAGATGTTTCCTGACCATCAATAGATGTGGCTCATGGGAACAATCCTCCTCAACCAATTTTTATAATTTGTTTTCATCATGTGTGTTGGAGTCATTATCCTCATAGAACAACTCTAATGGTGGATCAAAGACTATAGTTTTGTCAAATTCATGGCACACATCCACAACATGAGCAGATGACTTGAAATTTTTTTTCGTTTATAAATCACGGGCACGGAATTCAGACCACCAACAACTTCAAACTAGAATCCCACTTCCTCCTTCCCAATTGATGCATGAGGTTCCAACAACTTTGGATTCTGTGACAGTGATGTTAGATATTTTGATATCCATGTAAGTCTTGCAACATTTTTTCCATGATTTATTGAGTAGACTCCATCTTTTCCAATGAACAACTTTTGAGACTGGAATTCTTAAGTGTTGGTCTCTCAACAAGTAGTCCGAAAGTATTTATGTTGGTCACTCAACAAGTAGTATGATAGTACTTATCACTGACAACCCATCTGCCTAGAAAAATGCACAACTATGATAGCACTGTAAGATCTGAAACAAAATCTGAGTGAGCTCTTAGCCCACTATGGGTCTATATCTAAGTCAACCTTTCAGCCACTGCATATGCTTTAGCATGGGATCTTTTTTAAACACTTTGAGTGATTCTACATGAACACTTATTTCATGAGTTCCATATCATTTCAAAATTTAGTTTACAAGTTGAATCTTAGGTTCATATGTGATTTACATATGCCAAGTATATGGTAGAATCAAACTTACAACTTGTACATATAAATCCAAACCACAAAATATAATATCTATATATATCAAAATATCAATGAGTTTAGTTTACTAACAACAAAAATAATATTTTAAAGATCTAATATACAACATTAAAGTCTGTCGTAAAGATGACCACAAATATAGAGTTAATGATGTTGTAGCTAACCTCCCTTTTGAACACAAGTAAATATTTTTAAAGGTTTCCTAAGTTCTTCTCCCCTTCAACTGAACCATTCTGCTTTTCATATCCAGGTTCATTAAAGTAAGGCTTAGAATTTAGTACTAGTCATTGAATGGAAACAAGGATTTGTTGAACGTTTGATGATGTTGGGTTCCTGTTAACACCCAAAAAGTGTTCACTACCTCATCTACCCCACTACATGGCTCATTTGTCCATTTTTCTACCATATTTCCCATAAAAACCCCTTTTTTCCTCCAAAAATATCCAAAATTCCTCTAAAATAGCAAAAATCCCACTAAAAAGCCTCCAAAAGGCCATAAAACCATCAAAAAAGCCTAAAAAGGGAAGAAAAAATATAAAATAATGAGGAAAAGGAGGAAAAAACCCTATACAGCTGCCCTAAACCATATGGTTTCCAAAACCATGGGCCAGCACTCCACCACTGAAAAACTATAAATAGGTGATGGAGACCCCTTATTTCACATCCACAATCATAAGCACCCTTACTCTGCCAAACTAGCTCTTGAAACCCTAGCTCACCCTTGAGCTACTTTCACCTTGAGAGCCCCTTTTGGCCCATTTCCACCATTGGATAAAGAGAAGGAACAAGCTGGAGCTTGGAGCAACCCTCTTGGATCACCGCAACGAGCTTCATCAACCTTCACATTGGAGGTAATATTAATACCAAAACCATTATTTACATTTTGTTTTTCTGTTTTATGCACATGTTAGAGTTTCTTTTTTAGCTTTTTAATTTACACATATTGAACTGCTACTAAGGAGTCCCTTCTCCTTAGTAGGTGCTCATTCGCACAAGCTAGGGGTAAAACCCTAGCCACAGTTTTGGTGACTCCGATGCTTGTTTAGGTTTTTGCAGTAATTTCCTGTTTTTTCCTTTCGGCTGCCGCAAACCGCATCGTATCCCTCTGCAGTCGCGTCCCGACCGCGTCTTTTAGGCCTTTACCCGCGATCTGACCGTGGCTATCAGACTGTTTCTGGCACCTTGCTAATGGATTCAAGTCTGTTACCTGCGATCCGACCGCGGCTAATCAGCCTGTTTGCTGCGATCGGACTGCGCCTGTCGGCCATTTTCCCGCATCCCGATCGCGCTTTTTAGCCCCTTTGATGCGACCTGACCGCATCTGTCTGCCATTTTCCTGCGATTCGACTGCGCTTTTTTCCCTATTTCCTATGGTCTGACTACCTTTGTCGGCCAGAAAGTCGTGACCTGTCTGCGCCTGTTTCCCTCAAACCCGCGGTCCGACCGCCCGATTTCGCCACAGACCCGCGGTCCTGTTTTTGAACCCAGCCCCTTTGCTGCAATATTTTCTGCACCTACACAGCCATCTGTTCCACCTACAGCCCTACTTCCCTACAGCCTTTTCTGCAACATCATTTCTATTCCCTTTTACAGAATCTGTTTAAAATTTCATCATTTTAATTCAGAAAATTTTGCATGTTAAAGTTGTGAGTTCAGTATTATTGTTAGTTAGAAAGTTGCCCCTTTGTGTGGCACTTCTATTTTGGGTTCATCACCTCACGAGCACACATTCTGTCACATAATTCAAGTGAGCCTTAAAAAACTACTTAACTCAACCAATATTCTAACCCCACTTGGGGAACACAAAAGAATCTTTGTAGTTAGGTAGGATCAGGGGGATAGGCTTCCAATAACACCCCTCGGTTACTCACACTTGAGACATAGCTGTTGTCCAATTAGGGAACCAAAATCCCATAGTACTTTTTGGCACGGTCACAACCAGTTTACCAGAGGGCCTCTCCCTTAGGAGGGTTGAAGTCGCGAGACTGGTTCTGGAGGCCTGAGTGGAATACCGCACTCCATTCAGTAACTGAAGGGATACCTTTCACAGTTCTCGGGATATCCCTATATAGGGGTATTGCGGTAAAAGGACCAAACGGCAGATTCACCTTTCTGGACATGTCATGAATGGGGTATCTTAGTTTCCATTCTTCTAGGATTGACTACCCGGTGTCCCTCTCGGTAGGGGGATATCTTAGCCACTTGGATTTCCTATTCATATTGTCTGACTTGGATTTCATCATCTTGCAGAGGATATGTCTAGTTGAGTCAGAATACTTTTAGTTAAGTGTTTGCATGCTCCCTTATCTCCTTTTGGTCTAGTGAGTCCACCATTTTTTATTTTTAGGAAACCTGCTGCTTGTTGGTATTCTGACCATTTCTGTTGACACTCCACCTATTGTAGCACAGCTGTTACATTGGGTGTTTTGAGTTGGTTGTTGGCCTGAGTGCCCTATTTTTTGAGCTCTCCTTCTGCACACTCGGTTGCATTAGGGTTTTTGAGCTATTTTTTACCCACCTCAACCCACAGAGAATTGACACCATCTGTCACCATTGAGTCCCCGAGACATTCTCGACGCCTCAGGGGCGAGCCCCCACAGCACGGTTCACTTGACACCACTCTTCATCAACACAGATCATCCTCGCTTGATACCACTTATTATAAATCTTGAGCCTTCTCACTTGAATCCACTCGTCAGCGGCATAGGACTCCGTCACCAGATATTGACGCCCCTTATTTTACCTCCGATTCTGAGCCAGAGTCTGAGAACCCCATTTACACTGCCCCTACTAGCCCCATGGATGGCATGACTTCCACTCCCGCCTTAGTAGGGACCATTGGTGGCACATCCACCACTACATCAATTACCACACCTGCTTTGGGTACGCCCTCCATGGGGCCCCCATCTACCGTTCCCCTCATGACACCTATTCCCGCAGCAGGAATACCTATTCCCACTCCATCAGTGGCTCACACTACCCATTGCGGTGCGGGACCATCCCATACCACCTTAGTTCCCCCACTTGGGGGAAACCTCCCTAACACTACCCCTCCACTTGGGGGCATTGCTCCCAACTTGGCCCAACCCACTACTGTGTCACATCCTTCTTCCAGTTTTCCATTCATGGCTAGCCTCAACCTGCTTGACCTAGCCAGATTGACCAACGACCCTATTCGACACGACCCTGCGTGGCCTCACATTCCCACCAAGCTCCCCTCTGACATCCCTAAGTTTGAGGGCAAGGCAGGTGAGGACCCACAAAACCACATTATGTCCTTCCATCTATGGTGTTCCTCCAACTCCATAGTGGACGACTCTATTCGCCTCCGTCTCTTACAGCGCACCTTCACTGGCTCTGCAGCCAAGTGGTATATCGAGCAACCCCATGGAACCCATGCCACCTTTGCTTCCCTTTCCTCATCCTTCCTGTAGTTCTTCCAGTTACCTATCCACTATGACGTGGGCGTTGAGATCCTCCTATCATGCAGACAAAACACGGCTACCCACATCACGGACCACATTCATGAGTGGCGTTGACGCCGTAGCTTATGCAAGATCAAATTAGACGACCGTATCTTCCTCGATTGGTTCCTCAAATCCCTTCTTCCTGTCATTACTAAGGATGTGGCATCCAAAAGACCCCAGTCTGAAGAAGAGGCCATCCTTAAGGCCCAACAATTCGACCTCATTTACGCCCAGTCGAGTTATCTCTATACCATTATACCTGACGCCCCTCGCGGCGATTCCTCCCAGCACGATGCACCGAGGGCATCCCACTCTGCCGACGGCATCATTGGCCGTGTCTCTTCGCATCCTCAACCATTTTCCATAGCACGTCCTACCCCTGGCCCTGACCTTTCGCAGGCTACCTCACAGTCTGGAGCAACCAACTCGTATGCTCCCATGACACATCACCACCATTCCCATGGACCCTCATGTCCACCTCAGTGTTTTGGTCATGCGACTCCTGCTTATGCCCCCCTGGTCGCACCTCAGCCCTACTACCATCAGCAGGCTACACCAGCTCCTGCGCCTTCACAAGCCCAACCCGCTTATTACCCGCCACAGGTAGCTGCTGCGGCAAACCCACAATCTGCTCCGCAGCCCTATCAGCAACCCCCTCAAGTTGCTGCACCTGCGCAGCCTCCACCTACATATCATCCACCGCAACCTTCTCTAGCACCCGTGCAACCTCAGAATCCACCTGCTGCCCAAGGGTAAGTTTACGCCCAACAAAACCCGCAGCAAAAACAGAACAACCAACGCAACCAAGGCCAACAAAACCACGGCAGGGGCCGAAATCGTGGAAACAACCAACCTACAGACCAAGCTGGTCAACCCCCTAATCCCACTGATAATAATAATGCGTCCCCTGCTAATCAAAACCCTGATCACCCTCCCAAGCAGGCTAAAAACCCCAATTTGCAAACAAACCATCCTTGTTCTATTTGCGGGGTCTATGGCCACTACACACATGCTTTCCCACACTTGGAGCGAGCTCGGCAACTTTGGGTTGATGATGCCCACCGCCAAGGGCATGCGGCTCCTCAAGCACCACCCAACCCCCCACAACCTCAGCAGCCACCTTTGGTGTTGCAAAACCCCTTACCAAACCAAGGCGTAGTGAACACTCAACCGTTGGCTCCCCCTCAAGCCAACGTGCCAACCCAACAACAAATCACTTATGCTGCTCCTGATCAACCCATGTTTGACTCAGGTACCCACCACTTGTTGATGATGTCCTTCGATGAGGTCAACCTCCAGACCTGGCGGAACCAATATGGCTCCACCTCTGAAGCCCCTCCCGCCGATAAACCCACTTATGCTCATCCCACTGATCAGGCATTATGTATCCCTCCACCTCCACTAGATGGCGCTCCCAAAGTACCTCGTTTCCCGCTTTGTCGTATTGACAATAACCCCAATGCGCGGGCTGCGTCAAACTACAACATTTTCGATGACTTAGCCCAATCTCCCGCAGCCATGTCTGTGTTAGAAGTCTTAAAAAACTTCCCTTCACAGCACAGGATTTTACTCTCAGCCATTGGGGCTATCGATCCAAACGATTCGAATTTAATGGCATTTGATTTGGACCAATCTGAACCCCGCATGCCTTCCACTTTAGCATTCCAAGTTTCTATTTCCATTCGGAATTTTGTCATCCATCGATGCATTATTGATGAAGGTGCCTCTACATGTGTCATGTCCACCTTCATCTAGCAGAAATTGGGATCCCCCCCTCTCTAGCAGTCCACTACTGCGTTGTGAGCCTATGATGGCCGTTCGGCTCAACCACAAGGCCTATTAACTAATGTCCCCGTCCAGCTGGCTGGCAAAACCGTCATCATCGACATCGAGGTTATTAATGCACAGCTTGATTATAACCTTTTACTTGGCCGTAGCTACATGTCCACCATGCGAGCGGTTTCTTCTTCCGTTTTTTGTACCATGATGTTCCCCCATGAGGGACACGTGTTCAAGGTCAACCAACTCACCTACTATGATCCCAATGCCCCCGTAGCACCCGAAAATGTTCTCCCCATGGTTGAACAACCTGTTTCGGGTGCCACCACCTCACTTGTTTCCTCTATGGGGCCCGGAGTTTACTCAGACGCGCCAATGACCTCGACCTTCCAATCTATTCCACCCCCATCACCCGCCACTGACGTGTCTGACCTATGTACCCTGTCCCATAGCACGCAAACTCCTACTCATCAACCGCCCTGGTTTCCTAAACCCCCTTTGGTACCTAGTCACATTGTTGCTA